>JAOWAD010000052.1:0-233151 GCA_025698515.1 Gossypium sturtianum
AGTGTCACTTGTTCAGTTGTGTTATCCATTTCTGTGACCCAGAAGTTATTATTATGTTTTCATTCCTTACCTTAATAAAGTCAATCGGATTACATCAAAAAAATGTAATTTCACAATTTTAATAATCTTTATTTTATAATTTTTAAATAGATTAAATCAATTTTTATCATTTTGAGAGGGTTAAAAGTAGAAATTTACCATTACTAATTTCAAGTTGTATCAATTATAAAGAGAGCCTAAATGAAAAAAATTCATTTTGAGGTGTGAGACCCTACCAACCACGAACTGCCAGTTATGAGATTGAAACCCATACATGATGATTGTACATACTTTAATTTGTTAGAAATTTGGTCATCATATTTACAAAAATGAGAGATTAATTGAATTAGGTAATTTCATTTATTAAACATTTTGTTAAATTCCTGACATGAAAATTAATAGTTTAACTATTTATATGCAACAAATTATCAAAAATAATTGATCTAACACTTTATATGTAGCAAATTAACTATTAAGTTGATGTATTTATCCACAATTGAATTGACTTATTAGGATTTGGTAAAATATAATGACCACATTTGAAAATTAACATATAAGGGTGAACTTTTCAATTTTCAGAAAATTAGAATTATCTTAAATTTTATATATAGACACTAAAATAAAAAAATTAATTATATTTTTAAAAATATAAATATCACCTTGAGACACTAATTAACATATTTTCATAAAAATATTCTAGCCATCTAAATTGGGTTGCCTCAAAAGATGTCTCTAATGTATTCCTTTTGTTGGAAGATTAGGGTTAGGTAATTCCTTTAGATTGGAAATGCTAATTTGAGATGATCTCCCTCAATAATTTCCTCATATACGGAAGTAGAAATCCTCAATCCTGAGCCTTGTAAAGTACTAGAAAATCCTTAGATACATATATGAATTAAAAAAATAAAACACTACTTAATAAAATTAAAATATCAAACATCATGATGGTTTCAGCTCAAATCTTTCTATGTATAAAAAAAAATTATATTTTGTATAAAAACATTTTTTAAAACACCTCATAATGTATGTTATTTTGAAAAATAATAATAACAAAATTTTATTATGTTTTAGTTTGTGCATAATATTCTACATCCTTCCTACATGCTTTTCAGATATATGCCAAATGAACTAAAATGACGTATTCTCAGTAGCTCACAACATCCCAAAGCTATGAATATATATAATATAGGTAACGTATTTAGTCGATAATAAGTAGAGGAATTTGTTTTTGAGTTTTATATCCTTCTTGGATAGAATTTAAAAGTGTGCCCATCAGTTTGGTTTTTAAGATTCATTTCAAAATAATTTTACTTGATCAGTCAGAGTTAGAAATTTTTATTTTGAGGTATCTCTATTGGGCGAGGCCGTCTGCTAATCCTCATTGTCCTTGGAGCCCATTAAGAGGGTAAATGTTGGCCGGAGTTTTAAAGCTGCACTCAAATACCTAAGATCACGGATCGAATCCTCAACCATTGATTAAGGCTAAGATAAAGCCTTGTCATCTCAAATTACTCCACGTAGTGAAATTGTTTTTAAATATTGAGTATAGTTATAAGATATAATATATACATTTATAGTAGAAATTTTAAGTTTAAACTGTCGAGATAAAATTATTCTTTCCTCTTTTACTATCACTTTACTTAAAAGTATCTGAGAATTAATCGTGTGCAATTAAATTCTCGTGAAACTATTTAAATTGCTTGGTTTAATATCAACAATGTTGACTTATTTTGCAAAACTATCATTTTATCATTATATTAACCATGCATTTTACCGTTGAATAAGTGAATAGGGTGCATGAATGTTTTTACTATCATCTTCTTAGTGTTAATGATTTATAGTACTAAAGATTATCTATCCATCTATTTCTATAAAAAATTCCTGGGAAAACCCCTGATTGAAAGGTTGAAAAAGGATCAGGAAGAGAGAAACTTTCAAGTGTTAAAAGAAAAATAGAGGCTTTGCTTTTTAGGGACAAATATTATTTATCCAACAATGACCACACTATAGCAACCGATCAAAGTTTTAATTTGATGTGATTACTTCAGAATAAAAGTTTCAAGTTGATGTTGATTTATATGACTTAAAGATGACTGATGGATAGTAGAAATTTATAAAATATTGTGATAATAATAGAAAAGGATGTCCACATAGAAAATCAAGTTAACAATAATATGAGAGAAGGCACCCTTTAAACACTATTAGAAAGTAAAATTTCAATAGGATAAGCATAACATGAGTGGATTACAATCCACAAGGATATTATTTTAGACTATTAATTATGATTAGATAGATATATATCTTATATTAATTTATTTTTATAAATCATAAATTTTTTAAATAATTTGAGTTTGATATTTTTGTAGCGCTTGAGTTGATAAAAAAGAATTATTTAAATATAGAATAAAAAATTTTTAAATCCGAAAGAATATGATAATACGGGTCTTTGTTTAATAGCAAGATCGAGTCGACATTGAAAATTTTGAGATCTTAAGTTTAAGTTTCATGTATGATTTTCAATCAAAATTTACTATAATTTTAAATATAATCATTTGATCTAAGATAAAATCATTTGATGTATTAGAAAAGTTGAGTCTTGAATATAATTATTTTGCTTGATAATTAGTAAATATTGATTTTGAAAAAATCATTATTTCATGATTTTAATCTTATTAATATGATATACTCTCTAAAGAATTTTAATAATATGGCATTCTATTTATTTTGAATGATTTTGGATAAAATTAGAATATTTTAAATTTTAATGAATTGAAGAAATAATTTATTTCAAAAATAAGATTTTGAAAAATAAAATAAAATAAATATTTTCACATTATCAAACACAATTTAAAAATTAAATGTTGAAAGTTTCCATTTTCAATGATTTGATACACCTAAATCTAGAAATATTCCATAATGATTAATTATAATTATAATTATTTAGATGTATATTATTTATATTTAAAACCCTAAAAATGATTAATTTTTCATAAATCTAAAAAATATTCAATTAATGTTACTTTTTATAAAAGTAGTAATTTAAAATAATCCAAATCTAGAAAATGTAAGCCAAATGTTGAAGGTGGTGATAAAAAAAAATGTAGATTCTAATTTATGATATTTAAATCAATAGTCGACAAAATTTAACTTAATTGGTAGAGTTCTTTCATTCCAAAAATTAATTGGTAAACAAAATAATAATCCTGCCGATTGTATAGTCGATTTCTTGCTCAAATTATTGTCGGAAATAGATGCATGCATGTTACGAAAATTTAATGGATGCATGGAAATAATTGAAAATGATTACTTTAGAAAAAATACAATTGTAGCTAAGATAGATCCATGTATATATATATAATCTACAAAAGTACAATAATAGAATCCATTCTTTGTCTACAAAATTTATTCTCTAGTTAGACAATTTCAATAAGGAATTACAAATTAAAATTTTTTTCATCAAATATATTCTTATATAAATAATTGATTTAGCTTAGTTGAGGATAAGAGAAAAATGTCCATGATTTTTAAGTTTTTGATTGCTATAGTTAAAAAAATTAAGCAATTAGTAAGAGCAGCAATTGTCTGTCTGTCTGATGAGGTGTAAAGTTTTTAGTTTTTAGATCATTTATAGTTATTAAATCTAAATTGTAGATATTAAACTTAAATGTGTTTAATTTTTTTATCGATTGAGTCTTAGTTCAGTTGGTATGGGCATTGTTAGCAATGCGGGAGGGCGTGGATTTAAGTGCATTGAAGCACGTTATCCTTTACATTTTGGGTTGGAGAGGAGGCTATGGATAGTTCTAGATATTATGTTAAAAATGGATATAATCAAAACCTATAATAAGATTATTCGAGAAAAAAAAGAAAAAAGTTGTTGCTCCACCAGCTCGAATGTATATTATTCATATATTAGCCATAAGATGATATTCTCAATGGTGCAGCTTAGGAAAAGAAAGGGACAGCCCTTGATTAAATAGTATAATACCTTTTGCAGCCCTTTTAAATGTTAAAAATTCAAATAAGTCATTTTAATACACTTCTAAGAAAACAAAATTTCTAACTTTATCCTTATTTTTAAATAAAAATTTTAATTGATTCAAAAAAATTCCAATAGATGAAATTTTAAATTCAAAAGGAAGTTTTATATAAATTGTAAAAAGAATATAAAAGTAATTAATTGTTAACAGATACTTATGTGTATATATTCCGAAGAGAAGACCCTGTAAATGGGCATCATGCAGACAAACAATTTAGCCTAGCTGCCTAAGTAATTAAGAGCCATTCCTGCCTAATTCCAGTAAGACAAAATAAATAAAAGATGTAACAGTTGCCCCAAAATTCACGTGAAACCATGTATGGGCATGTTGGGAGGCTGTGGGGCGCCTATTTTGATGTCATTACGCACGTGGCTATTCATGGAGACGTCATCAGACAATAGCACGTTTGGGTTTTGGCCCCCATAGATTGTAAGACTTTGAACTGCCCACAGTTAAACCCCCACCACACGTGAGGATATCTGCCTTGGTTTCCCTCTCCATCGTGTTAAGTTGATTGATGTGTTTCACCCCAAAACCCCTTCTCCACCATTTCATCTCCTCCTGTTTGCTGATACGTGTTTCATAAATCATTTATATTCTTATATATACTTATGTTCCAATATGCAAAAACAGATAACATTTGATTCATATAATTGAAGGGGTGATGATGAAAGATGACAGAAGCTTTACCAATTCTTTTGGAAAAAACTATATATATATAGTTTGGTTGTTGAATAAGATGGGATATTTTAGACCAAGTTGTAGCGAAGACTTTGAAATATTATTAATTGAATCCAATCCTGGAGAGACAAGGATGCAGTTTCTCGAAGTAGTGACAACAGTTTATCCACTTTTTTTTCTTTCTTTCTGGTGAAGTTTTTGTCTGGCATTATTAACACTAAGATAATTACAATGACTATATGATAAAAATATATATATTAAAAACTATAAAACATGCCTTTAAAAAAAATTGATATGATGTTGATTGGTGTAGTTGAATGAGGAGGAAAGATAGGAAATGAAACAGACATTTGGACAACCTGGATAAATAAACTAAAGCTATCAGAGAGTCTAAGCCACATTATTCATGCAAAAAGCCGTAAAATGCTCTTTACGGTCTCTCTCAATCTGAATGGACCATTTGTTTATATTGTGGACTCACATTATTCATTCAAAACCAACTTGAAAACTCTAGTTTTGCTTCATTGATTGCTGATTGAAACTTTGTTTATTAAGCAGATAATATACCTTTCCTTTTCAGAACTTTAAAAAATATATTTGCAGATATCAATGGTGGATCAGTTAACATTCAACCAAGTTCAACACTAAGAACAGATAATGTTGTTCTTTTTTTTCTTTTTCTTTTGCAGTTTTTTCCAAGGCAGATGTTTGAGAATTAAACAACCATTAAAAGAAAAACATATTTTTTCAAGTTTGATTCTGAGGCAGAGTTTTAACGTGCCTGACCTTTTCCCAGCTGCTTAAATTCTTGGTTTATATAAACCAGACACACTATTTTGAATCTGTATACATTTTGAGCTCCAATAAACAAACACTGGTTATAATAATAATAATCATCATTAGTCAACTAAACCACAGTTGAGCTTGTTATATTATATATTCTTTTATCTGCTACTACTCCCTACTAACTGCTCTTGTTTACTCAAACAAGATGATTTTGACTCTAGTTGCAACCTTGCATCATCCTGCATTGACTAACTTTGTTAAAATAAAAAAAGTTATTTAGCATTTTAAAACAAGAATAATGGAGCAAAAGTGGTTGAGAAAACGTTGCAGATTTTCAAACCTGTTATTTTCAATGGTGATGTCTGCTAGATATGCCAAACAGTAACAGATACATCAAAAGTAATAATTCATGGCGTCATGCGTGCCCTGTTGATGCTGGCTTCTCAGCCCGATCAAACGCGTCAGTTCGGTTTACTGGACTTAGGGCTAAAGCTGGCTTTAGTCCGGCTTGGATCTCTTTATTTTGGTTTGGTTGTACTTTATTTCTGTTTATGTCTTTTATGCTTTAGATTTGGCTCCTTTTGCTTCTGTTATGTTACTTTAGCTATAGAAATGAATTTTCGTTTGAAAAAAAAAAATCATGGCTAGTTACTACTTGCTTGAGTTATATGATTGCCTCTGCTATTCATTTTGGGATCCTTTTCAAAGTCTAAACTTTGGGTTATTCTAGTTGGGCCATAGCACCTTGGTTTAGTTTGAGCCCATTTTAATGCTTTGGCCATGTTGGTCTCAGTTCAGTGGCTATTGGTCTCGGTCATAGCACAATTCTTGTTATGAAATGAATAGTAAGAAAAATAAAAACAAAAGTAAGTTCATGTTGTGCTAATGAACATGCAAATGGTACTAATTCTGTTCATATATGGCCAGTACATATTGTTACATGAAGAGATGATCTAATTTATGTGTTAACTGATTCATAAATGTTCATATAACCAATTAATATACTGATGATTGATTTCAGTGTCAAGTCATACTTCTTTCAGACAATTTTCCAAAAGGCATATAGAAAATACCTATAAAGAATAATTCTAATCAACTGACAGGAAAAAAAGTTGAAGCTAGCATTAGATTTTAATTGAAGATTATTGGTAGTTTCAAATATGTAAGTAAGCTTTCATATGAACCTAATTTCTGCATATTATTTGATGATGTAACAGTAAGAACTTGTGAGGCTTGTGACCAAGTGGATCATCTCCTCCATTGAATTAGCAACGGTTCTTTCTCATTTCCTCCAAACCCCAAGTTTTTCAGTGTTGCAGGGAATGATTTCAGCATGTAACAATGGCTAACTTCCACATACCTTATTCTAGGCATCACCTCTGAACCAAATCCCCTCAACTTGTAGCCTAGCAAGGAACTTGAGACAAAGCCCCTCAACTTTCCATGTAATGGTTTTACCATCCTCGAAGCTTGGATGCACGAATTGCAGAGGTCTCCATTTTCGATACAAAGATAATGCAAATCACACGAAGTGACTTAGGATTCATCCACATTGGCGTCGTCACTCCACGGTAATACCTCAGATACAGCTCCTCAAGATGTGGTGGAGGAGATAAGCCATCAGTTTCCTGAAAATCTCTTCTTTCTCGCATCCTTCCGTGTTGATGGACAAAACCTTGAGTTGTTTGAGGTGGGAAAGGACAGTGAGTTCCTCTTCTGCAATGTCGCTTTCTTCGTTTATATTTACTCTCGCAGTACTTTAAGCTTTGACAGCCATTGAAGCTCACCTAAACAGCACCCGTTCCTGTCAGCTTCACTTGGTACTGTGAATCCTGAGAGTTCTTGAAGATTTGAAAGCCTCCCAAGCCCCTGTGGGAATATCGCATCATAGGACAGTACCTAAATCAATACATTTAGCTTCTGCAGATTTGTGATGGACGAGAAGCTTTTGAAGGTGTTGCATCCATTCAAAACCAAAAGCTGAAGGTTCCAGAGCTCACCGATTAACTGTGGAAGTTCCTTGAGAAACAACTCCTCTTAGGTTCAGATATGATAAGCGTTGAAGAGAGATGATCCAATGCAAGTTTGTGAATGGGGATGTTTTCTAGCTTATTCAGAAAAGTCCAACACCCTGAGAGACCTTACTCTGAACAGTGGGATGGTCTTATCAGGGCTAACTGGAGAGCTGTTCATCATCAGGAATGCCCGGAGCTTTGATTTTTATTCAGTGATTTCACATCTTCTTCCCCTGTAAAACCCAAACGTCGAGATTGTATGCTGGGTCTTTGTTTGCCATGTTCATCAAAGCTGCAAAGGACTCTTCTCTAGCAATTTTAATGGTCAAGTCTCTCACAAGATCATGCATCTTGCAAGTGTAGACTCTTCCATCAGACCCTCTCTGCTTCACAACTTCAACCAGGCATCTACTGATGAGCTCTGAGAGGTAATCAAATGCTAATTCGATTGCAGTCCAGGTGTCTTTTCCTGTACGAAACCCTCTCACCACCAATGAACCAACTGCTCAGCACTTATCACCGAGTCCTCTGGATAAATGGAGAAGCATAACAGGCATTGCTTGAGACAGAGTTGGCAGCTCATCGTAGCTCAACTGTAAGGAAGCCATAACCGAGCTTTCACCTTCTCTGTAGCCAATTCATCGTGGAAATTGTTGTGAATTCGTCTCCAAACATCAGTCGACAAAGTTTTCGATTTCAACAAGCCTCCTACGGTCTTGATAGCTAATGGAAGTCCACAACATTTCTTCACTATATCCTTCCTAGCTCTTCCAACTCATAGTGCTGCTTCGCTTCCTTTTCTGAAGAAAATGCAATCCTACAAAACAATGCCCAGCTTTCTTCTTCATTGAGTACGCGAGGTTGATGAATTCGAGCTTTCTCCACCCCCATTTCAATGACAACACTTTCTTTCCTGGTAGTGATTATTACAGCACTGCTCTGTCCCTCCCTCTTGGGTAATCCAGCAAGCAATCTTTCCCACCAGCCATGAACACTCCAAACATCATCCATCACTATCAAATAGTCCTTACCCTCAAGTGCTTGTTTAATCTTGGGCAGCATTTGACCCATATCAATCCATACGTATCCTCTCCTAGTTGTTTCAACATGGTCTTCATTGTTTCTTCCTCATTCACAGTTTGAGATATGGACACCCAAATTCTCTCTTCGAGATCGTTCGAGGATCGCGTGGTTGTTAAAGATCTTCTGGGTTATAGTTGTTTTCCCCAATCCCCCATCCCAATAATCCCAACTTGGTGCAACTGTTTTTCGTAGGAAAGAATCCACCTATAATCTTCATTGTATCTTCAGCCAAACCAACTATGCTGGATTCATCGAAAGCAGGCGACGTCCATCGACGATGAACCACACTGCTGACATCGTCATGGACACCTTGCTGTCCGATTGTCTTTAAATATGTTTTCAAGACCTTGTGCATCTTCTCTATCCGTGCATTGATGTCCTTGAGCCTTTTACGAGTTCGGTGCTGAAAGATCATCTCTCGTGGAAGGAAATGGTTGCAGCGAAAGACATGGTCACGATATTCAGCTCGGAGCAAGCAATCAGTAGAAAGTATATCCTCGGCATCATAGGTCAATTCTCTGATCATGCTTAGAGTTGTCTTCACGGTTTCCTCCTTCCTTTGCAGGCTTGTTAGCATCAGCAAGGAAGGATTTCATGAAGTCAAGCTGTGTTTTAAGCTCCATGAATTGGCTACGAAATTCAAGTACTCGACCACTGTGCTCTTTCAGGGCATCAATCAGCTTCCTGCTACAACTTGTATGATTGCATCCGCCATCTTCTTTTATGTTATTAACCTGCAAATTTTCTGCAAATTTTCTGCAGTAAAACATCAATATGAAGATGAATTGAAAATTTTAAGTTTTTGGAGATTTAAATAAAATGGATAAACCACCTCACAGAAGTCATGTTTTGAAGCTTAACATCAACCATAAAAATTACTGGAAACATTGAAAATAGCATCAACATGAAGATGGATTCAAGAACTTACTCAGATGTTTGCTTGGAGATATTATAATAGTATCAATGAACTTCAAACCCTGAAAAAGGAATTGAAAACATGCAAACGTTGAGTAGAACATAAATATGAAGATGGAAGGAAATGAAGAACATGGATCAAACCTGCTGATGAAGAGTTTCTTGACTCGACCGAGGAGGTAGTTGATGTTGCAGAGAAGAAACTCGCAAACAAAGGTCTTATAATGTAAACAAATAACTGAAAAGACACACATCTTCCTTGAAGTTGCTCATTATTTTCCTATCCACCATCCAATACAAATGATTGTCAATTAAGACTAACACTAATCAAATGAAATCCCATGTTTTCTCTTAAGTGTAAACAAGAGACAAAAAGAAAATGTTGAAGACAGCCTATTGTAGAATAGTAAATGAAGTGGATATCCATTTTCCATTCTTACTCGTTTGCTTTGAATTCGGAAGAATTTAAAGGGCGTGAATGGGATTAGGGTCCTACCACTACAATTTACCACTAAACGTCTCATTGTTGACTGAACCAGGAAGTCAACTCACAACATTAGACAATTATCTTGTTTTCATCATCCTTCTTCAAAATGTATACTTATGAGTATGATTTTTGTTAGTTCATAAGCAGTATGAATCAAATTTGAGGGCATCAAAATACTTAAATCTTTAACTTTTATTAATAATGCAAAATCTCGTTGATAAAGTATAAAATGGAAGTAATTTAACAAAATTAATCTATTAAAACAAAATTTGAGAAGGTGAAACCTTTTTATGCATGAGATAGTTTTCTATATTAATTAGATCTAAATTCCTTTTCATTTTCTCCAGTCCTTGAACCCATGACCAATGACTTGGTCACACCATGTCTCATTAGCCAACAGGCTTCAACGTCATGGGTTCGTTTTCACCTCTTTTTTTCTCCTCCTTATTGGTTGATGATTTAGAGATTTAGAGAGCTAATGCCTAACAACTTATTATTATTATTGGATAATGAACTGAAAATCTTAATTGTTCCTTTTTTAGAGATAATCGTTCCTTTTAAAACAGGTAAGGTTTTTTGGGAGGCGAGGGTCTATTATTAAAATGGATTGAAGATGAGAATTGAGAGCATAATTCACAAGTTTTGATTGATGTTTCATGTTGGTGTTGCATGTTTTAGCTAATTACAATGAAGAGAGTTTGTTAAATAACACTTGTGTTGTAAATGAATTTGGATATTTGATTTAATGATTTCTTTGGTTTAAACTGAACAGATTCGTATCCTAAAAAATATGCATGTTCATAAATTCAGCCATGATTGAAATTGAGTGCTGTTGTATTGGATGAAAGCCAGTGCTGTTTTTGTAGTATTTGGGTGTTTGGGAAATGGGGCGAAATCTCGTTTCCCAGTCTTCACGTGACTACAAGTCAACTAAAATGAAAACACGAAAGATGGGAAAAAAGCCAACTTAAAACGTGATCTCTGCTTGATTTAAGTTTGGCAGGTTACATGGCTCCTTAAATTTTAATATTTTGTTTTAATTAGGGATAAACTAGTGATCCAATTATAATTTATTTCTTTTTATCATTTAATGATGAAAAAGTTATAAAATAGTCACTCAATTATTAGTAAATTTCTTTTTTGTCACCCAACTTATTCATTTTATCTTTTTCTTATCGCTTGATTTGTTAAGGTAAAAATAAAAACACCAAAAAATTCAAGATAGTTAGGTGACCAGAAAAAGAAAAATTGAATAGTTGAGTAATTATTTTGTAACTTTTCATAGTTCAATGGTCAAAAAATAAATTTACTAATAGTTTGGTGATCATTTTATAATTTTCATAGTTGTATGATTAAAAAAGAGAAAAAACATAGTTGGATGACTACTAATGTAGTCTACCCTTTAATTAGTTATATTATAATTTTAAAACAAGTTTTTTTTTTTTTTTATACTTACCATTTTTGTGTTACTTTTCATGTTTAGGATTTAGAGTTGCTTCTTTCAATAATGTCATCTATAAGATAAGCATTCAATAATGTAGATACTCTATTTTGGCTACTAACATTTTATCTTTTGAGGTAAAGAAGAATTATATTTTAGGAAATTGTGCTACCAAGTGTATCTCTTAAGAACAACAACTCTTGCTTAGAATAGTTGTTGTTCAAAACAACTATTATTAGGAATAGTTATGTCAGAATAGCTAGTTCAAAATAGGGTCTTAGTTAGAATAGCTACCATCCAATGTTTATTTGAGAACAACTCATGTTGAAAACAACTAAAGTTAGAATAGCTCTTGTTTAGAATAATGGCGTTTTGAAACAACCATTATTTGAAACAACTTATATTTAGAAAAATTGTGTTTTGTGGAAGAGTCGTTATTCAAAAGAAGTTTTACTAAGAAAATCATCACCACAAAATAATATTTATTGAAACAACATCTCACGTTGAGAACAACTCATGTTAGGAACAATTTGATGTCCACGAAACCAACTAAAAATTCGACTAAAGCAAGTGCACCTATCAATTAATAGTATAGCTACGGTGAGAAAAGAACTAAAAGTACTAGTAATTATTGTCTTTCTATTATTTAACTCATAAATTCGAGTGATTGATTAAAACTAAAATTAACTAAATTAATTAAATACGAGCGCGACAAAGAACAAATTAAGAAAATAATCGAATAATAACCAAAAAAGTGCAATAATACCAAGGAAAGAATTTACCTAGACTTCATACATACTATCAATCTAAATTACGCGAATTTATTCACTTAGTATCTTGATTTGTAAAAATCCTAAATTATGTTAATATCTCTCTTCAAGAATAAGAGCAAGCTGACTTTAGGTTGATTAATTGAAATTTCTTTCTAATTAAAACCCTATTATCGCATTAACTTTCGATCTATGGATTCCCCTATTAGATTTGATTCTAATTGATGTAGATTTATGTCGTCTTATTTCTAGGATTGCATGCAACTTCACTCAATTATGCTAGATCTACTCTTAAAGCAGGGTTTATTCCTCCTCGGATTTAAGCACATCAAACATGGATCAATAGTTTAGAAATATTAAACCAAAATTAAGCACACATAATTGAGAACAAAATCTAAGTCTTTATTGCGTAAAATAAAAATCAAATGCAGAATCCATCATAGGGTTCATCTCCTCGGTATTTAGAAAATTAGTTTCATGCTAACAAATAAAAACATCCAAAATACATTATAACCACAAGAAACAAAGGAACTCATAATAATCTCCAAATAAATCAAAAGGGAATCTTCAATCTTGATGGAAATCTGTTTCACAATCAGTTTCAATGGTGTTTTTCGAGTTGTTTTCTTGAATATTCTATGACGGCTCACTCCTATCTTATTTTTTTTGTTATATACAAGTCTCAGAATGCCCCAAAAAACCTAAAAATCACGTTTTCCTTTGTTGAAGTGCAATTACGCAAAAGCTGACACGATCGTGTGGAAGGGGTCAATTCATGTGGCTTACGTAACTTGCTCCAATTTTCGATTTTTCGCTCCTTTTGCTCTCAAATGCTCTCTAAGTATTAAAACATGAATTTAAAGGATTAGGAGCATAAAATTCACCATTAACATCGAATAATCACCCAAAAGCGCATTAAGAATGAGGCTAAAACATGTTACTTTTAGCACCTATCACAAGCTAAAATAATCATTATTCATGAACAACTCTCATCCAAGAATAACCATCATCTTGCGTTTCAAGAGATATTTCGTGAAAGATGTTTCACATAGTACCAAACTTCACCAAAGTAGAAGTGGAAGTAATCTTGAAATATGATAGAGTTCTTATGTTATCTTCACTTTTGGGATGTTACGGAGAGCTTGGTGTATCAAATATTGAGGTAGTTAAGAGTTCTCCTTTTAACATTTCTAGAGTAATGTTGAGTGTTTCCCCTTCCTTTCATAAACATAGTGAATTCTTCTTCACTATTCACTATCTCCAACAAAACCTTCCACTATCCCTTCTTATCATTAATGCAATTGTAATTAAGAAATATCTATCATTACTCTTATTAATTACTAACTTTGTAAATTGTATTCATGAAATACTATAAATAGGAGTTTTCCACAAGCCCGGTGAAAGCTTGACTTTTGGCACTGAGTCGATTCTCAAAGCCCTCTCTAAAATTCTCTCAACTTATTTTATTTGCTTAGCCTTATTGTTAGTCACATTTTCCTTTCTCCACCTTACCAACTACTATTTGTCGCTATGCATAGTGTTACCTAATTTGCTCCCTCTTCCTCTCTGCCTTCTTTTCGGTATATCTCGTTCACTTATTTACAACACTTCATCTTTCCATAAAAAGAACCCTCTATAAATATATCTTGTCAATGCACCCATCGGTTGATAAAAAAAAGTATATTTAATAATTATCAATTTAATTTCAAAAAGTAATTAATATTTTATTTTTAAAAATATTGAAAATATCTTATGCTATTATTAGAAAATAAGGTATATTGATGTTTCTTTCTTCAATAAAAGTTTATTTATTCCTTGTAAAATATTTAAGTTAGAACTATAAATTTGGTAACACTTTTTATTTATTGATTATTCTACTATTCATAACCTTAAACACTTTTGGTTTAAATCTGATTTATTATTTTTAAATCTCATTTATTAATTATTTTCAACCCATAAATTTCTCTTTAAATTCTTAAATAATAAAAAATGCCCTTAAGCATACTTAAACTCATGTCCTTTTAATTGTTGAATAACAATAATGTCAAAATGAATTAATGCTCAATCGGTAAATCTCATATAATATTAGTTTAATTTTCTCTATTTTACTTTTTATTAATCTATACTATTTTTAAGCTATTGACTATGTTGGTGTCATGAGTCAACAAACTTGATTAGAGAATTTCTGAAATGTCCTTCCGTAATTAAAAATAAGTTACATTATTAGAGTGACTTAGTCTTTTTAATTAAAAAAATCAATAAAATATGCATATGATAGAATTTAAACCCAAATCAATTGCATTAGTAAAATCTAAATCTACCGCTAACTAAAACTTTATTTTGATATTTTTATAAATTTTAATTTTATTATGCACACTTGATTACATCATTCAATTGTGTTTGTGTATTTATATGGTACTTTAGTCTTTTTATTAAAAAAGACCAATAAAAATATAAATATGGTGGGATTTGAACCCAAACCAATTATATTAGTAAAAATTTTAATTTACCACTCAACTAAAGTTTTATTTTACTATTTTTATACATTTTAATTTATATGCACACTTTATTATTTCCATCAATTGTATATCTATCTATAGTATTATTTAAGTCTCTGACTAAGTTGGTGTCACGAGTCAACTACCTGATTCATGATTTTTTCATTTTAGTCATCTATCGTTAATTCAATGTTATTGTACATTCATTTTAGTTACCCAACTTTAGTAAGTTTTCATTTTGGTCACTTATTTATCATTTTATTTTTTTAGAATTAATTTTAGTTTTTTTAGTTAAAGGGAAAAACTTGTGTGTAGGAAAAAATCTTAGAATTTTTACATGATAAAACTTGTTTTACATGGAAAATAATTTACTTTTAATTTCCTTTATTATTTTCCTTTTTAGAATTAGTTTTAGTTTTTTCTAAAGGGACAAGTTGAGATTTTACACAGAATTAACCGGGTTTATAGGAAAATTTTGAGGTTTACTAAAAAAAAATTATCTTTTAATTTCCTTTAATTTTATTCATTTTTTTAGAACTAGCTGTAAATGTTTTCCCGATTAAAAGGATAAACTTGAGGTTTTACAAGGAATTACATAGGTTTTACATGAAAATTATTTTCCGAATTACGAGTTTTACAATGAATTGAGTTAAAAGGAAAAACTTAGGTTTCATCTCTGTGATTGAATAACTCAATTCCCTATAAAAACCATTTTTTTTATTTTTTAAATAAAATTAATTAAAAAATAAGTGATCAAAATGAAAATTTATTAGTGTACAATAATATTGAATTAACAATAAGTGACCAACATGTGAAAAGTTTTGAATGATAGTGCCTAAAGTGAAAATAGTTTTTATTTGTAGTGCCTAAAATGATTTTTTTCCGGCGCTTAAAATGAAAACTTTTGAAAGTTTGATAACCAATTATGTAGTTTATCCTTCTTCTTTTTTAATTATCAAAAGTGACAATCGAATTTCAAAAAATTAAGCTTTGAAAATTGTATTGTTTTAATTTAAGTTTTAAATTTCGATTTAAGATGTGGGTTAATACTTAATTTTAATAATTGGTTCTAGATTCAACTTAGTTCGGGTTGATGGATAATTAAAAGTCCACTTATGTTTGCGTTTTGAGTGGAAATAAGAAAAATCATTCCATTGGATTTAGTTAGAATGTCTCAACTTTATATTTTGGGCAAACTAATTAGTGGTCATCTAACTTTTAGAATATTTTTATTTTGGTCACTTCAAAAAGAATTTTTATAATTTCATCATCATCGTTAGAGAAATTTACCGTTTTATTCACTCAAACGTTAAATCTCTAATGACATCAAATTATACATGCTTCATCATCGTTGGTTTGCTAATAATTATCTTCTTTGAGACCGTTGCAACTTTTGACTTTGATTTTTGGAGAGAAGAGATGAAAGGCTTCCCACCAAGCGAGCTATAAATTCGTACACAAAAATTTCAAGTCGTAAATTGACTTGAAAATTTGGAGTCAAATTGTATTGATAACTTGAAAAGAAGATACATACAATCTCTAGATTTCTTGATTACAAAGAAAACTCATTTGATTCTTCTCTTTGATGGAGCTTCGATCCAAAGGTAATCTTGACTTGATCTTTGAATGATGCAATTTGCTTCAAAGGTCATCGAGACTTGATCTTAAAGTTGAGTTTGGTGAGATGTTTGCTTAAGAATTTGATTTGATTTAATTCAATGGTTGCGAGACTTGATATTGAATCAATGATGCGCTTCAAGGGTTGTTGAGACTTGAATCTTGAAAGCAGGTTTGAAGAGTTTGAATCAATGGTTATTTAGACTTGATTTTGGATGGTTGATCCGCTTCAACTATCATGGTGACTTGCTCTTAAAACAAGTTTTGACATCCTTTTTCAGTTGAACAATATCAAAAGGTAATTTTCTTCATAAATAAAATTTGACTTCTTTTCCTCAATTAAACTAGATTGGAAGGTGGCTTTCTTCAAATTTGATATGGCGTTCATCGGAATTTTTAAACTCTTTTATTTATTATTTATCTCATACTAATTTAATTAATTAGAGATAAAATAATCATTTATTATTATCACTTAATTATTTTTAAATACGATAATATACATTTTTTTATTATTTATCTCTTAATTAATTTAAATTAATTATAAAAAATAATTATGATACAAATATGATATTATCATTTACATCTATAATAATTTGAACTTAACCCACAATAATTGATGCGTCGTTGAAAGCACCAAAAATATCCTATTCCCTTGTAAAATAATAAAAATAATAGTAAAGGGGAAGTAGAATTCGAATCCTCGAGGGAACCGGATTATGCAATGCTCATTCTTGAAATCTGGACAATTTCTTAGCCAAGAAAACTTGCGTTCTGGAAAAATAAAAAAACAGAATTAATAATTTCGATGCGGAAAAATATAAAAAAATAGAATTTAAAGTGAATTAAAATTGCGAGAATAAATTGCGAAAATTAAAATGAGGAAAATAAAAAGAGTTTAGAAAGTTTCTTATGTGGAGAGATTCCGGCCTCGGTTGCCTCGATCCGCCTTAGGTTCAATCCTTGGCTTTTAGATGATCCTTCTCAAACCCGAATAAGCGAGTTATAGTGGAAGAGGGCGCCTCGACCACCAGCTCACAGGATTTAGACTTTAATTTGGTGAAACGACTCTGGCGACAATCGCTCTTGTGAAATCATCTATGCTAGATCAACGTTTCTCAATGGCGAATCACGCCATTTTGTCTCTTGGGCTCGCCAACCTCGTGATAAGCTAACGAACCATTGTGCAACCTTCTCCAAAATATACAAGCGGCCGTTCCTTGCACACGTTGAAAAGATCACTTCTTAAGGGACATGGGATGGGCGTCGACCCGTAATGCGGAGAAATGATGAATACCACATTGAGAAGGCTAAATGCAATTCTAAACCTCAAGAACCCTTTTTGGGGATTTTCAACAACCTTTGGCTAGATGGGTTTTAGTGGCTCATGATTGTGGTGGAAAAGAAAATAAATATATAAATGGAGATTTTTATTAAAGGAAATATAGAGAGAACAAAGACTTTTTGGGAGAGAGTTTCTGAGAAAAGATGGATGCCTCAATTGAGTCACCTCTCCCTCTATTTATAGTGCTAAGATAAATAGACTAGTCCTACTCAAATTCCTAAAGATAATTACAAATAATCAAAGATAAATAAAGATAAATAAAGTAAATCCTAAAATTAAATAATCCTAATAATTATCTTAATATTAATTATCCTAATATAATCAAAATAGAGTCTAATAGAATAAAAACTCTTCTTTTTGCATTTCAACCCTTGTGTCCTCCATGTTTGCACTTTTGCACCAACTTTTCCTATGTCGCACATCAGCCCATTTTATCCTTAATTTCACGCTTTTGGCCCTTAATTTCGCTTTGCTTCCAATTTAGTCCTACAAGATAAAAGACCATAAATAGCCCAAATTAGTAGAATCATACTCAAAATAAATATACAATTAGCACATAAAAACATGACGTTCTAGAGTATTATCAAATTCCCCCTACTTAGCCCATGTTTGCCCTCAAGTATGGGTCCTATCCTTTGTGAAAATTAGATCTGAAAAAATTCTACTCCAAGTTTTGTAAAAATCAGTCAAAAATGCATATGAAAAATAAAGAGAACTTCTAAGCTTGCTTTAAGTAAAACAAAAAAGTATTCTAATTAACACACAAAAATTAAAATCGTCTTGAATTATTTCATGCTATTTAGGTAAATTACCAAACCTACCAAGACACTCTATTTATTTCCTCCTTTAGTCCCCAAGCTGCAATTTTATTAGTACTATTTTCTTTTTTTATTTTTATTTTTATTTATTTATTTACTTAGGAATATATTGAACCTTTTGTGTGAAGAGAGATGACAACCCAAGTACCCCACCCGGTTACTCGGTAACATACTCCTAAAAATTATTTATTTAGGTTAGCGAGTTTTACCCATCCGTCACACAACCTTTTGGTGCAGTAGAATGACAACCCAAGCACCCTACCAGGTTACTCGGTCACCACGTTACGAGCCGCACTTATAACCTTAGTTAGCGGAGTTTTACCTATCACGTCACACAACCTTTTGGCGAAGTAGAATGACAACCCAAGCACCCTACCCGGTTACTCGGTTAGTCACGTTCTAAAGTTTGCACTCATAACCTTGGAAACATTTATTAAACAAAATTTACGAAATTATAATTTTAAGAGGACCTAAGAGAAATAATTAAGTGTTGAAAATAAGTTTTAGTAACCACCTAATAGACATGAACATAATTTAGGCATGCAAATGTATTAAGTGTCCACTTGATATTAAACTTGATCAATTTCACGAAAAGCAAGATAGAGTTAACGTATTAATCATAATTATTTTTAGCCTAATAAAAATAAAATAGTGGAGATAAAATCAAGCAGACAGAATCATAACTAACTTTCGGTAGGCAAGAATCATGCATGTAGGTCAAGCGGTGGCAAGTCGTGGTCAAATTCTTGGGCATGAAAAAGTGTGAGAATACTCTTAAAAAAATAAAATATATGGACAAAATGGAGCCTCAAGCGGCAAACATAAGTCACATCGTGAGACAGTGATGTCTGAAAAGTACCTCCCCTACTTAAAACACATTGTCTTCAATGTGGATGCAAAAGAAATAAATAGATAGAAAGGTTTAGAAAAACTCCGTGTAGCTCATGCGATTGCGGGGAGGAGAGCAATGAGTTTGGTTAGTTCTTTGGCCAAAAGTGTCGAGTCGAGCCTCAATGCGCACTAAGCGTAGCTCAATAGTCGAAGGAGGTTGGGCTTGAGTGGGTGCTAGTCGTCATTTTGATTCCATTGTCGAAAGACTCGTTCGGATGGTGTAGAGCGAACTCCGGGAGAGGACAAAGTGGAAGGATGACGGAGTGCCAAGAAGTAGCCCCATTGAGTCGAGGCATCGCGCATCTAAAGATCGGCGACAAGCAACATGTAAGTGCGAAATAGGAGCGTTAGAATCATGCGGAGAAAACAATAGTTGTGTAATAAAAGAACCTAAAATTAGAGGCGCTTAGCTTTAATAACATGCTCAAATTGAAGTGCAAACCAATAACCCAAATTAACTTAGGATGGCCCGGTATACATACACCATAAAAAGAATAATTAGTCTTTGAGGCGGTTCTTAGGAACATCTCGGCGGCACGAGAAAGTGTAAGCTAAATAGCGGTGTATGTAACATAAAGCGGCGTCGCGAAACCATAAATCCTTTGATGTTTTTGGGCTATACATAGATTCGACATTATTAGTGAGCAAAGCAAAGGCCTCAGCGACGACCTTAAAATTAGTAGGAAATGTACACAAAAGCATTACGAAAATGCGGAGACATAGCATACTCGTCGATTCTGAAAGATAAAGCAATATTAAATTCAATAAGAGATAAGCTATGCATGGTACCTAATAACTGAATTTGACAACACCGGTGTATCTAACGAAATGTAGTGTGTCGATGAAATTGAAAAGTAGAATAAAATTCTAACACAAGTTCATAATAGGCGGGATGAGGCACATCAAAATTTCCAACGACCAATATTTGTGAAATAATCATAGCTTGATAGTTTCAATATGCAAAGCGACCAAAGCAGTATTGTGAGGCATTTACAAGGTACTATCATTTTGTGTCGAAGAAATTCATACATTAGATCAATATCGGAGTAAAAGTGGATCTGAGTGTAAATGGGCCTCAGGGGTAAGACATTTATCACGAGAAGCAGTATGTACTGACCACGAGAGGTATGGGCGATTTCGTCGATGGCATTGAAGAGTCGACATGTGAATCGGCGGCCGTGTTAGAGGAAGAGTCCGTAGTGGTATCGGTATTGTTCGGGCGCCGCGTCGGCGTGGGCGGCAGCGAGGACTATCTTGCCGGTCGGGTGGTGGCGTGGTGTGGCGGTGGTGGCGCCCATTCGTCGGTAGCGGTGGTGGAAGGGCAAGCATTCGGTTGTCTTGTGAAGGCGAGAGGATCTTTGACTTGTAGCCTGCGTGTGGGAGAAATCGGCGGCGCAAAGGGGGCGTCGGAGGGCTTGCGAGTGAATGGGGTGTCGTGGAGGTCGCGTTCGGTGGTGCGGCGGTCATGGAGGAGGAGTCAAGGGTGGCGAGCGGAGAGCTAGTTGGTGTTGGAGAGGAGGTTTGAGGTGGTGAGGAAGAAGAGGAAGAGGCGCAAGCGGTTAAATCGCGGACAGGAGGCGCGAGAAAGATGGCGATGCAGCGAGTTGATAGAGAAGGAGGCTCGGCGGCGGCGCGACCGGGTTCGCACCATTGCTAAGCAATGACGGTGATGGTAGGGGAAGGGAGTGATTTTGGCGGCAAAGAAAATTGGGGAAAGACATGGGAAATTATTTTAGGTTTTGGGGTTTTATTTGGCTGAAAAGGGTGTTTGGTTCACGAGTTTTGGGGGTTTAGAAATTTGGAATAAGGCATTTTGGCTGCGAGGATATAGCATTTTGAGGTGGAATAAGTGCAGGATAGAAATTTATTTGAGTCAAGTGGATAAAACATTCGCCTAATTTTTACTGCATTTTCTCCTTTTTCTTAAGTATTTTTAGCTCGCCTAGACGGAAGAAGAGAAATTTTTAATATTTAAATAAATTAAATTAAAAGGAAAAGAAAAGAAAATAATAAATAGTAAATAAAAACAAAAATGAAAATAAATAATAAAGAAAAATAAAGATTGGGTTGCCTCCCAACAAGCGCTTGTTTAACGTCATTAGCTCGGCGACTTAAATGGTTCTCTACGGTGGCTCAAAATAAATCTTTTTAATCGTGTGAGCTTGGAAATTCTCATTTTTATCACATCCACCATATTTGGGTTTAATCATCCTTGCGCCTTTTTCATTGGTTTCATATTTTCCTCCAAGGAGTTGATCCCTTTTAAGTCGGCAATGGTCTCATCATTCTCAAAAAATGTGAATTTGAGATGCTCAAGAAGTGGTTTTAATTTCGGATCTGATGCCTACACAACAGAAGGTAGAAGTTTAGTATTCATAGGAGCCAATAATTTATTATGATTCAAAATCATCAAACATCATTTTAGATTTATCTCCATAAGATGACTCAAAAGTTTTTACTACTGATGAGTTAATTGTGTCGACACGGTTTACGTCCAAGACTTCACTTGGGTGGCTAATTGTGCCATAAACGTTAAACTTCACGATCTCCCCATCAAACTCCATCGTGAGGGTTCCGCTTCGTATGTCAATCTTAGTATTTGCGATACTAAGGAAAGGTCGCCTAACAAGATGTCTCGAAGACCGAGGGCGTTATCCTCCATTTTTATCACATAAAAGTCTGCGGGGAAGATAAGTCCATTGACTTTGACTAATACGTCCTCGAGGACTCCTTCGGGATGCACAACGGACCTGTCTGCCAATTGAATGATAACACCTGTTTTTGTCCAAAAATCTGCGTTAAGTGATTCATAAATAGAATATGGCATTACATTTATGGAGGCTCCTAGATCACACATAGCCTTTTTAATTCCCAAATGACCTATTTTGCATGGTATTGCAAACATGCCCCTATCCTTACATTTCTTTGGCATTTTCATTTGTAACACTGCGGACACATTTTCACCAACATTCACCCCTTTCATTACTTGTTAATTTTCGCTTGTTGGTGCAAAGCTCTTTAAGAAATTTAGCATACCTCGGTATTTGCTTGATGGCATCCAACGGCGGAATGTTGATCTCGACATTCCTAAATGTTTCGAGGATTTCCTTGTCCTCTTTACCTCTTCGACCTTTGGTTGAATCGTTTTGGAAATGGAGGTTGAATTTTAGGCAATGGAGGTTTCGGTCGGACACATTGCGTCTTTCGTGTTTTCTGGCGATTTCTTGGCCAAGATTCCTATCGAATTGGTTCGATACCTTTCCACTTCGCAATGTCACTTTGCATTCGCGTTTTGCCTCAGGTTTGGTTTTGTTTGTGGCGGACTTCCCTTGAGAACTTATTTTCTCAATTGATGTGGTTAACTCCCTTATGGATGTACATTTTCTGCTGAAAATCAAGAATATTAGCTACTAATTTATTGACAAGAGCTTCTAGGGAGTTACACAGATTTTGTGGTTGTTGTAGAGTCGATTTTGGTATGGTGATTATCTGTGGATTAGCTCCATAACTCAAGTTATGATGGTCCCTCCACTGCAGGTTGTAAGTGTTAGCGTAGGGATCATATCGCCTGCGTGGTGGGCAGGAAATTTCCCACTTTGCATCTAAATGGGCCATAGAGTCATCATACAAACTAGGACATGCATCGATCGTGTGTGCTCGGTGTAGTACATATTCCACATACCGAAATTTGGTTTAGCTTTTTTACGCAACAAAGAGAGCTCACAATATTACTAAGTCTATCAAGTCTATCTTCTATGGAAGAATTACCATTTGAGTGAACCCATACAGGGTTCGGGATTAGCTCAGCTGTGAGAATTTGCAGTCATTGTGGAAATTAAGTCCCTCGCTTGTTGGGAGTCATGTTAACCAACGCTCCTCCACCGGTGGCGTCTACCATATTCATCTCCATTGGTTTCAAACCTTCATAAAAATCTTTGGAGGAGAGATTGCTCTGTTATCTGAGTGTTGTGGGCGGCTCGCACAACTTCTTAAACCGTTCCCAATAATCATAAAGAGTCTGCTTCTTTTGGCCTTATTCCAACGATCTCCCTTCTTAGCTCAGCTGCTCTAGATGCTGGAAAAAACTTGTTGAGAAATAAACGAGATAAATTAGCCCAAGTAGTTATAGATCCGGAGGTAAATAAAATAACCATTCCCTATTTGAATCGCTAGGGGAAAAGGAAGCAGCGCAATTTAATTTGATCCTCGATTCATACGAAGTTTCATACTCGAGACAAATCATATGAAACTCCTTCAAATGTTTATGGGGGTTTTCATTTTGTAACCCTCGAAAAGTTGGCAGCAACTAAATTAACACTGACTTCAGTTCAAAATTGGTATCCATAGTAGGATATGCAATGCACGATGGCGGTTGTTCTGCCGAACTTGACCGATTCTTGCGAATTGTTTGAGCCATTGGTTGATATGCGAAATTCGGGTTTTCGTTAACCCTAGTTTCAAGCACCTCTTGAGTGAATCGACTCTTACGCTTTACTTTCAAATGTTTGAGTAGGGTTTTCGTTAACCTAGACTACGCTTAAATCGTCGATTACGATTTACGGCGGTGGATTAATTTGAGTCTCAACCACATTGATTGCTTTTCCTTAGCTTTGTTTCTTTGCGATTAGCTCGCAATCTTTTCAATTTACGAGTCAAGCGCAAGAGTGCTGGAGCGAATCGGTCATAGAAAACAAAAAACAAGATTGATGCGTTACCGATCCGTAACGATGCCAAGTGATGCATCGTTGAAAGCACCAAAAATATCCTATTCCCTTGTAAAATAATAAAAATAACGATAATGGGAAGTAGGGTCGAATCCTTAGGAACCGGATTATGCGAATGCTCGTTCTTGAAATCTGGACAATTTCTTGGCCAAGAAAACTTGCGTTCTGGAAAAATAAAAAAACATAATTAATAATTTCGATCTGAAAAATATAAAAAAGCAAAATTTAAAGTGAATTAAAATTGCGAGAATAAATTGCGAAAATTAAAATGAGGAAAATAAAAAGAGTTTAGAGAAAGTTTCTTATGTGGAGAGATTCCGACCTCGGTTGCATCGATCGCCTTAGGTTCAATCCTTGGCTTTTAGATGATCCTTCTCAAACCGAATAAGCTGTTATAGTGGAAGAGGGCGCCTCGACCACCGGCTCAAGGATTTAGACTTTAATTTGGTGGAACGACTTTAGCCAGACAATCGCTCTTGTGAAATCATCTATGCTAGATCAACGTTTCTCAATGGCGAATCCCCGCCATTTTGTCTCTTGGGCTCGCCAACCTCTGGACGATAAGCTAACGAACCGACCGTGCAACCTTCTCAAAATATACAAAGCGGCCGTTCCTTGCACACGTTGAAAAGATCACTTCTTAAGGGACATGGACTGGAGCGTCGACCAGTAATGCGGAGAAATGATGAATACCTGTTGAGAAGGCTAAGTGCAATTCTAAACCTCAAGAACCTTTTTGGGGATTTTCAACAACCTTTGGCTAGATGGGTTTTAGTGGCTCATGATTGTGGTGGAAAAGAAAATAAATATATAAATGGAGATTTTTATTAAAAGGAAATATAGAGAGAACAAAGACTTTTTGGGAGAGAGTTTACAGAAAAAGATGGATGCCTCAATTGAGTCACCTCTCCCTCTATTTATAGTGCTAAGATAAATAGACTAGTCCTACTCAAATTCCTAAAGATAATTACAAATAATCAAAGATAAATAAAGATAAATAAAATAAATCCTAAAATTAAATAATCCCTAATAATTATCTTAATATTAATTATCCTAATATAATCAAAATAGAGTCTAATAGAATAAAAACTCTTCTTTTTGCATTTCAACCCTTGTGTCCTCCATGTTTTCACTTTTTGCACCAACTTTTCCCTATGTCGCACATCAGCCCATTTTATCCTTAATTTCACTCTTTTGGCCCTTAATTTCGCTTTTGCTTCCAATTTAGTCCTACAAGATAAAAGACCATAAATAGCCCAAATTAGTAGAATCATACTCAAAATAAATATGCAATTAGCATATAAAAACATGACGTTCTAGAGTATTATCAATAATTTTAACGTCGGGAAAATTCTTCATCTATAAGGATCAATAGACAACAATGTCTAGTTAGGTGATACTATTAGTTTAACTTATGGTAGAAACTATGTGATGTCCTTGAGTTATAAGGCCCAGCCTACCCTTTTTAATAAAAAAAAATTAATTTTTTATACAAAATTTAAAATTATTTATAATTCTTATTCAATTCTTAAATAGAAAGATAAATGTATTTCAGTCAATTTTAACTCGTGTGTTCCGGCACTAATAATAATATTGATACCAAACAAGTTAAAATTAGTCAATTAATCATCATATTAATTATAAATGAAAATTAAAGAAAAAACATATAATCCAAAGAAGCACATACAAAACAGGGATTTTTTTTATTTAATGTATTAAATGAAAATAGGAGAATATAATAATTAAAGAAAATACTCTTAGAATACTTATAAATGTAAAAACCAGAAAAAGGTTATGAAATGTTATTATTATAACAAAGCATGCTGTGAAAGAAGAATTGTTGATCATAATCGTAATTAGTAGACATAAGAATGATTAATGAGATTTGTTTTCTGGAGCTTTTCACCCATTCTATTATTTAATGGCACTCTTCCTTATATTTTATATTACATCGGGAGGGGAGGCCGTTTATATGATATTACGTTTCCCATAAGGATAAAATTAATTTTCCCTACCAACTAAAACTCTTATTTTAGACATAACCAAATTTCTTTTATTTCTTAAAATTTTCATACATGAATAAGAATTACAAACAATTGAGAGCCACAAAACAAAGGCTTTAGAGGCCACAACTCCAACAAAACACATGAATGAAAAAATTATGGAAATAAATCAACCCACATTACTAAAAAAAATTCTCCAACAAAAGTGGCAAACAGGGGTGAATCTAGGAGGCTGTTAGGGGCCTCGGCTCTCTTTAAAATTTTTAAAATTTTAAATTTGTAAAAGTAAAATTACACTTTAATCCCCCTAAAAATGATAAAATTTTGATTTAATCCTTTTTACTATCGTAAAAATTACAATTTAATTTTGGCCCCCCTAAAATTTTTTTTGACTTCACCCCTGGTGGCAAATGTTTAAGTCGAGATCAAGACATTATTATATTATTCAGTTAAACTACTTAGTTGGTAACTCAATTTTTAAAGCACTTTTATTTTGATCACCCAAAATGAAATCATTGCAATTTGGTGACCCAAGTTTAAGGGGCTTTTGTTGATCACGCAAGTATATGTATCGTTCCAAGTAGTATAAAATATTAATCCCATAGAGAGCTATTACTAATCGAAACACCAATCTCCAAGTATTACTCTAGAAACTATCCAAATTAATTTATAATAAATTTTTTAACTAATTTAAAAGTAAATAAAAATAAGCAACACAAACTAAATCAAATAAACAAAATGGTAAAACCCAAAAATTTCATCAAATGCGTTAGCAAATTGATCTATCTCCATCGATTTATCCTAATAAGTTTATTATTAACTTGAGAAATTAGAATTCACTTAATTCTCTTGAGAGCAATTAAAGGAGCTATATTCCTATGCCAATAATGTAGACTAAATTGATTAAGAACTACCCCAATTATGGCTACCCAAGGTAATCAGGTATATTCCTATCCTAATTACGAATCACGGATTGGCCCATCTAATTAAGACCAAGAGTGATTCATTCTAGACCTAAAATAAAAAAAGTCCTCTTTCGCTTTCTTGAGGTATTGTCAAACTAATAGTTGGCCAGACTATTATCAAAGAAGAATACTAATAAATAAATAATCTAAACTCTATTAATAATAAAAAGAGATGGAAGCATGAAATCCATTGTAACCCTAGAAAATAGATTTTGTTCATGGAGAATTTGGGAAACATCTTAAAATTAAAACAATAACTAAACATAATAAAATGAAACAAAAGGGAAAATCGATGGAGAAACTCCGTCTTCTCATTGGAATCAGTCAATTCTTGATGCGGGGAAAGCTTGTGCGGCTCCTCTTCTTTTTCTTCTTCTCCCCTCCTTTTTGGTTTTGTTTTTTTCCCCTTTATAATCCTAAAAGGCGTAACTTTTTTAAAAAAAAAAATCAAGCATATGCGCTTGGAGTGAAAAGTCATATGTTTGCTTTCTCTGGGCGAAGATATTTTTCGTTGGAACGGAGATTCGCCTGCCTATGTTCGTTGGGTCGAAGACATTTTCCGTTAGAATGTAAATCACGGTTATTTCATGCTATTCTTTCCCATACTTTATCGGACCTACATTGGATAAGATCACATCAAAATTAGTCCAAATTAACATTATAAATATATTGATGAATCTCTAACTAACTATAATCACAATAAAGGCAAGCACACCGATCGTTTAATAGTATAGTTATGGTAAGACCAGAAATATCGTATCCACAAGGACCAAGAGTACTAGTAATTACTATCTTCCTATTATCTAGCTGATAACACTACACCAAAAAGCAGACTTTTAGCGGCGTTTTTGGGCCTTTAGCGGCGTTTTTAAGCGCCACTAATAGTACTCTCATGGCGCTTTTAAAAGCGCGCAAAAACGCCGCCACGAAAAACCGCCATAAAAATTAGTGGCGTTTTTGCTTAAAAACGCCGCTATAGGTAGGAGCTTTTAATGGCGCTTTCTAAAAAAGCGCCGCAAAGGTAGGGGCTTTTAGCGGCGCTTTCTAGAAAAAAACGCCGCTATAGGTAGGGGCTTTTAGCGGCGCTTTCTAAAAAAGCGCCGCAAAGTAGGTAGCTTTAGCTGGCGCTTTTTAGAAAAACGCCGCTATAGGTAGGGCTTTTAGTGCCTTTTTTAGAAAAACGCCGCTATAGGTAGGGCTTTTAGCGGCGCTTTTTAGAAAACGCCGCTATAGGTAGGGCTTTAGCGGTAGCTTTTAGAAAAACGCCGCTATAGGTAGGGCTTTTAGCTGCGCTTTGAAAAAAGCCGCTATAGGTAGGGCTTTTAATGCGCGCTTTTAAAAACGCCGCTAAAGGTAGGGAGAGCTTTAGTGGCGCTTTTAAAAACGCCGCTAAAGGTAGGGGACTTTTAGCGTGCGCTTTTAAAAAACGCCACTAATTTGCCATGATTTCTTTGTGTACTTTTTCCCAATATCCTACCCTCCTGCGGTAAAAACGACCAATAACAAACAACAATTGCATATAATTCCAACCCAATTCAAAAGCAAATAAAACATTTAATTCTCATTAAAAGCATTAAATCTAAACAAATACTTCAAATTTAATAAAAGATGATATTGATTAAAAAATGAATCATAATTCAAACAATTCTTAGAATAATGTTTAATCTGTAACAATGTTTAAAAAAATCTTACAATAAGAAAAGAAATGTCTAAGATGGCGGCCTCTGCATTGCTCTTTGTTGAACATATTCATCATAAACTGCGGTGTAGTGGAGTTCTTCATACTTTCGTTCGCTCGCTCGCCTCATGCTGCGCCTCCGCTCTAAGTTGAGCAACATGCTCCGCCTCTCTCATTCTTGCCTCCGCTCTAAGTGAGAAATTTGCTCACTGTGCTGCTCGCTTCCATCGAGGATATCTGTTCTTTCGGTCCTCAACTTCAAGACGAGATTGACTCGGAAGGCATGTATTGCCGGAGGCCGGATCAAAATATTGGGTCGGAGTAACACACCGATCCTTGACATCGAACCCGACCATACCTTGTAAGACCCAAAACATTAGTGATAATTACGTTATAAATATACTCAAGATTAACAAAACTATCAATCAAGCGATCGTACCTTTCGGGACCCAAAACATCGCAGTAATAATCATGTTATCAACCTCGCACGAGATTAACAGAATCGCATCGGGCCAAACAACCGCTTCATACTCCGCCTTCTTCTCCTTTAGTTTATCCTAATAAATCAATAAAAGAGTTAGAAACGAAATATATAATAAAAATGAATGGAACATAAGTTAAAATTAGAAATTTAAAACTACAAACGATGAATTAAACCATTATAATTAAGCATTATAAATATTTATAAAAATAAGCATTTATTAAATAAATATACCAAAATTTCTGTGAGCCTCGGATGTCATCAGGAGATCCATCCTTCTTCCTATGCGTAATGTCAAAAAGTTGAAGCCGTCAACTTTTTGACTGACGTAAACTTCCTACATTATAGCGAGAAAAAATATAAGTTAATAGTATAAATCATTAATATTTGAAAGAAGTAATAAATTATAATACCTCAAATTTCACCACACACGAGCAAAACGGAACACTGGGTAATGCGTGAAATGTTGTTTCTCGTCTTTGCTTGTTCCAACTCGCTCACGGTCCTACATAATGGGATTTGAATTAATTATATAGTAAATCGATAAACCGAAAAATTTCTAAGACTTTGAAAGCACGCAATACCTCTCCTTTCTTTGAATTCAGAATCTAACTTGATCTTCCCATTGGTACCTCAACATTCCGTGGGACATTTCGCATGATTTTAAATCGAAGTGATGTCTTTTTTAAAATATTGTTTTTTAGGTGCTTTTATTGTCTCTCCATTTTTGCCCAACGTCTTCTTAATATAGTCATGAAACCTCTAAATCAAATCTACCACGAATTTTTTTTTAAAAAGTTAATATAAATGATGGTTAAATGAAAGTATTATAAATTACATTCACCTTCTATTACCTTAATATTTTCGAGAGCTCTGATTTTTGTTGGCATCGGGCATGTGATGCCATGATTCATAGTTAATGGGCAACATATTCGAATTTTCGTGCTATAATGCCCAAATAGCACTCGCCAACAATCGAGCTTCAGATCCGATAGGTTGGCCATAATCGTTTCTCCTTACTATAACACGCTGGTAGGCTCCAAGTCATATAAATCTGTAAGCAACGTGACGTCCCGAGCTCTGCGCGCCCCACCACCCTCGGTGAAAAATGATATATTATTATATTAAAATTGAAAAATGAATCAATAATAAAATTCAACATGCATGTAAAATAAACTTAACATTACTTTGGAATTCTCCATGCTCGTCATCTATGTCAAGCAGAGTAGAAGATCCAACAAGCGTATCCGCCCACTATTTACGTCTGCTGAATTTTGAGTATAATTGCTAATATTTAAACCTCGTAATCGTCTTCTAGGCATTTTCTCTGCAAAACACATAAAAGAGTTCAAAATTTTAGTAACAAATAACAACAATAATAGGACATTTAAAATAGTTAAATTATATAACATGACCAACATGAAAATTATAATATTACATATAGAAAATAAATCATTAAATCTTACTACATCATATTTAGTAAATATCTTCGTCCACATCCTGTGAACCCATTGAAATTGTTGACTAGTACTAGGGATATTTTCGATTAAGTCTTGTTCGGAAAAGGCAAAGTTTCGATCTTTCGACTATGTCATCTCTACTTCCATCGCCAATGTCGAACAAGTCTCTAGGGGTGTTTGAAGTACAACGTACCAACCCTCATCGATTGGATCTTGGAGTAAAAACTTGTTTAACTTGAGAAGAAAACACATACGGCTCGTCCATCACTTGTTCTCCGGTGTGAATCAATCGAGAGAAATTCACCATTGTAAAGCCATATTGATCGTTTTTAATTCCGCGAGCCGTATTCACATCAGCCCAATCACCTCGAAATAAGACAACTTTGCAATTGCCATAATAATCCAACTCAATGATGTCATGTAATAAGTCCGTAATACTCAGATTCCCCTCGACCGGATTCTCGTCCCTAGCACTAGCATAACTTGTAATCGAAGAATTAACAACAATTCCATAATTTTGGGTTCTTCTCAATCTCTCGCGATACCTTGTATGAAATCTGTATCCGTTGATGAGAAAGCCATTATATCTTTTAACTATTCTGTTTGGACCTTGTGAAAGCCATTTAACGTCGTCATTTACTTCATTCCGGCTCGAAACCTATTGATGGAAAGTAAATCGAGAAATTATGAATGTTATGAGAGAACATTATGACTTGTCAATGAAAACTTAAATTACATACCATTTGGCTTAACCATTCATGGAATGTTTCTGTGAACAACTTATTAATTTCTCGTCGATTTAATCTTCGGGATCGTGAACGAGCTCTTAATATTTGTTTGTACTCTTTATACGGTTAAAAGGTTTTACCTTGTTAGAAGACAAATAAATTATAATTGATGAGTATTTATCAAATTCTAGAACTTACGTCAGAAATGGTTCCATTGAATCGTGATGAAAAAGAATGTATCGATGTGCTTGGACCCACGATCTATCGTCTAATTCTACAATTTCGACTTTGCCGATCGGTTCTCGAAACTTTGAAATAAATAAGTGTCGACCGAATTATGATCCATGAGCCCAGACATTTCTACTTGAGTACGTTTCATTCTTGTTTCAACATCTTCCAAATACCTCGAAGCAGAAAGTCATACATTCCTCCGCCAAGTAGCCCTCGGCAATTGATCCTTCAGGATAACGCTTATTGCGGCAGTATGACTTCAATTTGGAAAGGAACCTAAAACACGGTATACAACATTAACAAAATTTGCAACTAAAGGCATTGAGCTGCATGAAGGAATATGTTGCAAATAAATTAAGACCTTTCAATGGGATACATCCATCGATAAAAAGGTCCACCAAGAAGTGCTTCACGCGGAGATGAATTAACAAGTGCACCATAATAGTGAAGAAGGAAGGCGGGAAGATCTTCTCCAGATTGCATAAAGTCAATGCGACTCGATCTTGTAGTCTCTCAAGTTCTTGAACATTCAAAACTTTACCACAAATACCTTTCATTATATTTGTGGTTCAATTATAGGAGCCGTCACCTTTTTAGACATACAACACCGCATAGCAACTGGCGGTAAGTCTTGCATCAAGATGTGATAGTCATGCGATTTTAAGCCATATAGTCTTGATCCTTAAGACTCACACATCATGAAATATTTGATGCATACGCATCCGGGACCTTTATATCCTTCAACACCGTCACAGAACACTTCTTTCTCCGTCTTTGACATTGAAAAAATAGCGGTGGCAACCCGATATTTCATATTCGGAAGTTCTCGGGGATGAAGCTCACGCGAATTCCCATGTGGACTAAATCAAGTCGACTCTGAAGATTATCTTTCGATTTTCCATCGACATTCAAAATAGTCCCAATGATGTTCTCGCAGACATTTTTCTCTATGTGCATGACATCAAGATTATGGCGTAAAATCGATGCTTCCAATAAGGCAACTCGAAAAGAATACTTCTTTTTTCCACAAGTCCGCCTCATGAGGATCATCCTCTTCATCGATTCATCATCGATTCATCCCTAGATCTTCTATTTCTTTGCGGGTTAGCCGGTTGATTCACCTTCCCATAAATGAAATTCATATCTTTCAACATTAAGAATATTTGGATCCACAGTGCCAGAGGAACTGGTGCGAACTCTTGAGTACCATCAAAGCCCGAGCACTCTGAAATCTAAATGTATGATTTTCCGGTAACCACTAGGCGATGCCCCATGTACGAGAACTTCTTCCCATTATATAACCATTGCGAACATGCATGCTGACAACACGGACAAGCATAACGTCCACGGTACTCCAACCGGATAAATTAGCATAAGCCGGAAGTCGTTAATAGTCCACATTAAAGCCGCACGTAAATTGAAGTTCTCTTTTCTCATTGCATCGTATATCGAACACCAGCCCATAGTTGTTTTAACTCCTCAACAAGTGGCTGCAAATAGACGTCAATATCATTCCCGGCCCTTTCTCTCCGGTATAATCATAGACAAGATAAAAGAAGATTGTTTCATGCAAACCCATGGAGGCAAATTGTGAGAACAAGCACCACGGGCCAAATCATGACGTTGTGCTCATGAGTTTGTAAGGTTAAATCCATCGGATGCTAGCCCAAGCCTCACACTCAGGATCGCTTGCAAAGCTTGGAAATTTTGAGTCAAAAGATTTCCAAGCTAAAGAATCTGCGGGATGCCTTAACAACCCATCATCTGTTCGTCCATCCGGTGCACGTCATTGATTCTCTTGTCTTCGAGGACATGAAAAGCCGTTGAAGCCTTGGAATTAGCGGAAAATACGCAAAATCTTAAATGGGTTGCTTCTTTGATTGTGTATCGTGTTCATCCTCGTTACCGTCCTCTGTATTTCTATTAATCCAGCAGGATTGGCCGCATACATGACAGCACTGTTGGTTTATCCGGTCGCCCCAATACAACATGCAGTCATTTCGGCAACTGTGAATTTTGTTGTAGCCAAGGCCTAAATCCTTTATCAATTTCTTCATATCTTTGGAAGATCGAGGGATTTTTGCAAAGGAACATTTCTTGCAGAAACTCTAATGACATTGTCAACGAGTTTCGGTCCACCCCCCCAAACATTTTAAGTGAAAAAGACGAATACAGAATGATAGTTTGGAAAATCTTGAACCCTCATACAGTTCATCGTTCATTTCACCAAGTAACGTGTAGAATCTTGCCGCTTCTTCATTTGGTTGTTCATCTGGTACACTTCTTCCCCCTTCGGTGAAAGTATTTCCAACAAAATTATGATCATCGGTTGCACCCAAGTCAGGTGGAAACGACCCGAAACCATCACTACGCATATTAAAAGCATCCCGCAACATGTTTTCCATGTTATCGTCTCTAACATTCTGATTGAAAGCACTATGATGATACCCCTGATTCATCGATGAAGATGCTACACTAGGTGTACACTCTCCATGGAAAAACCATATTTTGTACCCCCGGACAAAGCCATCAACAACTAGATGTTCGTAGACCACTTGACGACAATGCCATAAACCATTGCAACACTTCTTACGGGCAAAGAATCATATTCTCTTGGCTTCCATTTTGAAATGCGAAATTGAGAAAAGTTTCTACTCCATTTCGATAGCCGTTGCTTACCTTGATGAGTTTCATCCAACTCCTATCCATTTCGTTGTTGTTGAAGTCTAAAGTTGTGATAATTTACGGCTAAATTGTTAATTGTTAATTGACAAGAATTTGATTTTTAAAACAAAGATTTATTTAAGCTTCATCATACATGGCATTGTAAGTATTATTTAAATTGCATGTATTATTCAAGATTCTTCATACGTGGCATTGTTACACTGGGGAGGATCCGTTATATCTTCCGAGTGAGATATAAGGCAACCCGTTAGGTTTCGACCTATATACTTTGAATCTTATTATTATGTAAGTTATGTATTATGTAAGTTAAATAATTTTATGTTAGGTATGTATTACGTATTATGTAAGTTAAATTAAAATTTCAAATCGAGAATCAGTATTATTATTATTACTACTTTAATCATTATTATTATTACTATTACTTTAATTATTATTATTATTATTATTATTACTTTAATCATTATTATTATTATTACTATTACTTTAATTATTATTATTACTATTATTACTACTTTAATCATTATTATTATTATTGTTACTATTATTACTACTTTAATCGTTATTATTATTATTACTATTACTTTAATTATTATTATTACTATTATTACTACTTTAATCATTATTATTATTATTGTTACTATTATTACTACTTTAATCGTTATTATTATTATTATTACTATTACTTTAATTATTATTATTACTATTATTACTACTTTAATCATTATTATTATTATTATTACTATTACTTTAATCATTATTATTATTATTACTACTTTAATCATTATTATTATTATTATTTTTATTATTATTATAACTTTAATCATTATTATTATTATTGTTACTATTACTTTAATCATTACTATTATTACTATTACTTTATTTATTATTATTATTACTTTAATCATTATTATTATTATTATTACTATTACTTTAATCATTATTATTATTATTACTATTAATTTAATTATTATTATTATTATTACTTTAATCATTATTATTATTATTACTATTACTATTACTTTAATCATTATTATTATTACTATTACTTTAATCATTATTATTATTATTACTATTACTTTAATTATTATTATTATTATTATTATTATTATTACTAAAATAAATTAGATTCCTTTTGAGACTGACCAATGTTTATAAAAGAAAAGGGAATTTCATACAAACAATGAAAGTTTATCGGGACAATGTTTGTTTTTTAAGGCTAAATTATAAATATCATCACTTAAGTAAATTTTCATTTTGATTATTAAATTTTAAAAAAAAGTATTATATAATCATTAATATTATCAATTTATTGCTTTCCTATTCTCTCATTAAACATATAACAATCGGATGTTAATTATATAATGCTTTTACAAATGGATGACAAGAATTTTGCGTATTTATATAATTTCAATTATTTGGTTGGGAATCCATGTATTTTAACAAAATTATCAATATGATATTTATATTTTAATTTATTCATTTTGATACTTGTATTTTCTTCCGATATTCTATTTTGTTATTAAACCTTAAGCTGCGTTGAATGTGTAAAAATTTGACACGTGACCATTAATGAGCAACACGTGTCATTAATGTTCAAAAGAAAAGTCGAATGATCAAGGAGGAAATTTTCCCTTTTTATATTTTGATTTAAAAAATGAAAAAAATAATGATGTTGTAAAACCAGGGCAATTTACTAAAATATATCAAAATTATAAAAAAATTATAAAAATGGGCGAAAATTTCAACTCAATCAACTCACCTCGGATGAAAAGATAAAGCCGCAATCCACGTATAAATCCACAGTGCGAAGAAGTTTACGTTGGTTTCGTTTCCTTCAAAAAATGTTTTCGTATGTCGATTGATCCGCTCCTAATCGGTCCCAATACAAACAAGTCTGCAATGTGAATTCTAGCACACACAAAAACAGAGAAAAGAAAAATCATTAAAAAGCAGAAAGAAAATCATTAAAAATCATGAAAATGTTAGTACTGCACTAAATTAATATTAATAAATTAATATTTTTTAGAATTAATGGAAAATCATCAGCATATATTGTAATAGGGTATTAGAAAATTGGTTCGAAAGCAATTGGTACGATAAAAAAATTAATATCAAATTGAGCAAATTGAGCAAATTGAGGTTTGGGAATGAAGAATGTTACTTGGGAATTTTCCTTACAAATCACAACCACCAAGAGTGAGAGACTTTATAGAAGAGGATAGATTCATGAAAACATTAGGATTAATAGAAGGCATGATAATTCTATCAAGAAAAAGATGTCTCACCTCAGTTAGGTTGTGAACAAGTCCCTCCAAAGTATTTTTGTCAAGTGTTAATTGGTCAAAAAAAACATTATGAGAGAGATCAAGTGAAACCAATTTTGACAAATGGGAGATTTGGGATGGGACTTTTCCTGCAAAAACGTTTACGAGATGTTAAGATACACCAGCCTTGTAAGTGACCAAACTCGGAGGGCATCTTGGAATAATTAAAATCATTGTAGGCAAGGTTGAGTTTTTGAATATGAGGAAGAAGGAAAAGAGTACTATTGGAAGGGAAGTCGCCATATAACCAAGCGCAACTCAAGTCAAGGGCAATAACATGAGCATTTAGGTGATCACAAGTGACCCCATCCCATGAGCGACAATGCATACCCTCTTTCCATGAATTTGTCTTAGGATAAGATTTAAGGCCAGCAATATTATCACAAAGAAAAGAAGTAAACTCTGTTTTGATGATGGAAAGCGAGTTCTTGAAATGGATCAAAGCGGTAACCGTGATGAGAGCATGTGTGTGTTCTTCAAGAAGAAGCGAGAAAGATGAGGGAAGAAGAAAAATAGGTAAAGGAAGTGATAGGGTGTGATTAAGGAGGCCATGTTTTGTTTTCAAATAAGGTTAACATGGTATGAATTATGAGAACCCTATTTATAGGAAGAACAAAACCGATATGAAACTAAGAATTTTAATGGTATAGTCCATTGATAATGAAGAGTCTAAGAAATTTTATGGAAATTGTGGATAACCATCATGTTTTTATTTACGATGGAGAAAAGCTAAGAGTGTGAAGAAGACCAAAACTGTCAATGTCACCCAAACCTAATCTACAAGTCACCACAATGTACTGATAATTCCACACACACACACACAAAAAGACTAATAATTTTGTCCAGACATATTCAAAGCGAGGAAAAGAAGTTCAAAGTTTGAGTAAATAACACTTGAATGATTGTATTATAGAAAACACTTCAATGATATACAATCCCTTATCACTTGTCTTCTATATATTCAAAGTTTCTTTGCTTGAAAATTCAAACCATGTGTATCCTATATATGTTGAACAATGGTATCTAACAAACATATTTTCCACAAGACTAGAAAATTTGTATGCCATTTTCTATTACTTGCAAGAAAACTACCAGGAAATTGCATTTCTAATTCATCCATAGGCTTTAAATTGAAACAATAAAAGCGAAAAAAGAACAGAAACTTTTAGGAAAGAAAACTTTATTACATCAATTTTGAGCCTTATAAAGCCTATATCCAAGAATAAGAACAAAAAGAGTGTGTTGACCTTTTGGCAACTAGCAGTAATTGAAAGCAGAGGCCTCCTTACTTGCTGCGATTTCAATGAAACAGAGAAACCCAATTCAAGACAAAATAAAAACAAAATTAAGAAACGATGAGAATAAAACAAAATAGAATTAACGATATTTTCTAATCTTTAAATTGTGAGAGAAGATGAAGAGAACCTGACCTCGTACCTTTCTTTGAAGACGACGATACATGCCACGAAATCCACCAAGTTTTTTTCTACCTAAATCATACTCGACATCACAAAAATGAAGAAGTTAAAAAAAAAAAAAAAAAACAAAATCCCTAAATCAAAAGCAGTTTCTATTTACAAATTCCATACCAAAATCGTTGTTGGTTGAATGTAGGGATATTGCGAAATATGAGCAAACAAAGGGCAATGAGCAGCGGATATTGCGAAATCCACCAAGTTTGAGCGAGAAAATTTTAGGGACGAGGAATTTAGGGAGATGGACTTTCGCGAGAAAAATTGAAGCGAAAACCAAGCCAAGACAAATTTTAGGAGCAACACTTAGGGATTTCGGGGAAAAAGGGGATAAAAGCGAAGCGAGCGAAGCGCGCGTTTTCTTTGAAAGGCGATTTATGTTTTGCGGCGTTTGTAACAAGCGCCACTAATCATTCGAAAACAGCGTCGTCCACCTTAATGAACATTACTTTGTTGATAAAGCGAGCGGCGTGAAGATAAAGTTCGCGGCGTTTTTGAAAAGCGCCACTACTGTTCACAAAGCAGCGTCGTCCTACTTAATGAACATTATACTCTGTCCAAAACGCACGACGCCAAGATTAATGTATATACAAACTTGCGGCGTTTGTAAACAAGCGCGCTCTGTGTCGACTTATAGCGGCGTTTCTAAAGAAGCGCCGCTTCTGAGTCCGACTTTTAGCGGCGTTGTAAAGAAGCGCCGCTCTGAGTCGACTTTTAGCGGCGTTTTAAAGAAAAGCGCGCTACTGATCGACTTTTAGCGGCGTTTTTAAAGAAGCGCCGCTACTGGTCGACTTTTAGCGGCGTTTTTAAAGAAAGCGCCGCTCAGTCCGACTTTTAGCGGCGTTTTTAAAGAAGCGCGCTTCTGAGTCGACTTTTAGCGGCGTTTTTAAAAAGCGCGCTCTGAGTCGACTTTTAGCGGCGTTTTTAAAAAAGCGCCATCTGAGTCGACTTTTAGCGGCGTTTTTAAAAAAGCGCACCGGTCGACTTTTAGCGGCGTTTTTAAGCGGCGCTTTTAGCGGCGTTTGTTAGAAGCGCCGCTACACAGTCGGCTTTAGCGGCGTTTGTTAAGCGCGCGCTACATGTCGCTTTAGCGGCGTTTGTGTAATAAGCGCGCTATATATCATTTTTAGCGGCGTTTTTAAAATAAACGCCGCTATTACTCATTTTTTAGCGGTTTACCTCAAACTTGCGAATGTATAAAATTAGCGGCGTTTTGCTTTAAAACGCCACTAAAAACGCGGCAAAAGTATGTTTTGGTGTAGTGTAAACCGTAATATATACATATTTCAATCCCACATTTAGCATTCTTTTGGATAATTTAATCCCTTGAATTGTGGAATTTGATGCTCCTAATCCTTTAATTTCATGTTTTATACTTAGGAGAGCATCGGAGGAAGAAAAGAACGAGAAACGGCCCAAAAACGGAGAAAATGGGCCAAAGGAAGAAATCCACACGGCCTGGAGGTAACCACACGGCCGTGCCACTTTAGCAGACTCGAACACAGCCTGGGCTCGATTCACACAGGCGTGAACCATGGGCGTGTCTCTGCCGTGACCCGTTGTAATTCTACTCGGAAAAGGGTACTTAGGGGCGAAGAAAGACATTCTGAAGTCTATAAAAACACCCTAAGTATGACCTAAAAAGGGGAGTGAAGCCAGAGAGGGCTAAACACAGGGAATTACCCGAAGACAGCCAGTTGATCCATCTCAGAAGCCGGAATCACACTCAAGACAGAAGATCTTCCCTTCAATTTCCTTTAGGGGGTTTTAGGGTTTTTCTTATGTTTTGTTATTTACTTTCGGGGGTTTTAGGGTTTTTCTTATGTTTTGTTATTTACTTTCTTCTGAGATGTATTCTTTATTAAACATGAACTAAACCCCTCAAATACCTCGAGAGGATAAAACCTAAAACGGATCTTGTTATTGTTTTCTCAATCTGTATGATAAATACTTGATTTGTTCTTAATTATGTGTTCTTAATTCTTGTTTTAATATTTCAGGATATTGATTCAAGTATTGATGTGCTTAGCGATGGAGCAAAAGTCACTGTTTAAGAGTAGATCTAGCATAATTAAGCGGAGTTGATCGCAACCCTAGAGATAGGATGACGAAAATCTGCACGGATTAGGGTCAAACCTAATATGAGAGTCCATAGATCGAGTTAATGCAACACTAGGGGTTTTAATTAGAAAGAGATTTCAATTAATCAACCTAGGTTAGGCGTTAGTAGCCTCGAAAGAGGTATTAATATAAATTAGGGAATCCTACGGATCAAGTCAAGTGAATAAATCGCCCGGTTCAGAGTTAAATAACAAGTGAAGTCTAGGTGGATTCTTCCTCGGGTATTGTCTTAATCAACCTAAGTTTTTCCCACAAGTATTTTCCCAATTCACTCACGTGTCTTAGCATCCTTAGTTTAGTAATTAGTTAATTAAACATCGATTCCCTTAATACTTAGGCTAGATAATAAAAAAATAGCAACTACTAGTACTCTTGGTCCTTGAGGATACGATATTTCCGGTCTTCCCATAACTATACTACCAAACGATAGGTGCGCTTGCCTTATTCGTTGTCATAGTTAGTTTGGACACGATCAAGTTTTTGGCGCCGCGTTGCAGTGACTAAGATATTAGGAACACTTGATTTTTATTACTTTAGCTGTAACACCCCTAACCCATATTCGTCGCGAATTAGGGTTACGAGGCATTTACAAAGAAAATACAGTTTTCATACATTCACATAATTACATAGAGCTTATCCCCAAAATGCATATATATATATATATATATAAGATTTTACTAATTTAATATTAGTCTTAAATGATTATTCACACTTGATATGCAAATCATGTCTCACGAGTTCAATCGAATTCATTTCAATTATAAATCATTTTATCAAGTCAATATACATGTCTTAAAGTCACACAATTTGCTAAAAAAAAACATACATACATAAATCATAAGTTTAACATTATAATAACGTATTTGAACTAAGCATATGATGTTTATTAGCGTGTACAAATGAAATCCAAAACCAAGTATACTTTCTATTTAATACCATGTGTTGCCGAATACATAACTTATGAGATTTATAACTTCAATTCACATTTAAGTAAAACATGCATATTTAATAATTGATATCACACAACTAAACACATCATGCTTATATATCATGACTAACCTATATATATATATCTATCCATAAATATGTATACGATATGTACCTAGATTATAACTAAGAATATACCCACATACACTTCATAATATCCATGCTTCATAATAATTTATATATAGTTAACTTATACTTCTAACACTCACATTAAATTCTAACATCACTAACCTATGAACAAAACACAACTATGGTTCAATATAATCGAGTATACAAATGATTATTCATACCACATTACCCAACTCAAATGTTCATTTCACAAACATATATTTCCTTACCATATTCGATTTAACCTTGATTGAATTTGCACAAGCATATACGATATAAACCAACAATTATATCAAAAGCATGAAAAACATACTTAACCGAAAATTTAGCCATATTCGCATGGCTATTATATATACATGAACAAAAAGTTTTCATCTAAACAAAGTCAAAGTCTTTCCTATACATGCCTCTATCCAAGAAAACCAAAATGAAAGAGTACCAAATTAGATTGATAGTGTAGACGACTTTCTTGACGATCCCGATGAGCTTGTAGCAGAACCTAATCTATAAAACAGAGGAGAACATTTCACACAAATAAGCTTACTAGCTTAGTAAGTCCTAAGCTCATGATAATATAACATTTAAACAATTAAACATTTAAATCATTCAACTTATGACATTGCACATAAACATTTAAGTATATTGATTTATACAAGGCCGAATACTAATAGTTCATTAACCTAAGTATTTGAACTTCATTTCCATAAACACTGTATCTCTTTGAAGCACAAATAAGTATATTACAAAAATCACATGCTCCAAATCGTATAAGTGCTGACATTCATATCAACCATATTATCGTACTAAATTTATTTAACTCTTAGCATTTCTATTTGAAAACCGAATCTCCATAATAATACATTCAAGCTCAAATTCATTCATATAATACTCATGCACATAAATCTTAACCTCAAATGTACATAACACTTTGTTCTCATAGTATTAACTCGACTCAAGTAATATTAAACATAACATATCTTACATGCTTACAGGCCGTTAACTAGATACATTAGCTATGGTTTGCCTTGAACAAAATTCGGTTTCTCCTTTGTAAAACACATCACCGGCATCAAGCACGCTAGGCGTTAAAGCCCGATAAGTAACAGGCACAAGGCACCTGCTGAGGCTTAAAGCACAGGAAATAAATCACGGCACTAGGCACGCTGGGCTTAAAGCCCGATACATTTCACGGCACAAGGCACGCTAGGCTCAAGCAGAATATCCACACATTTAACAATTCAATACACAATTCTCAATAATGAAATCCCAACATCTCATATTCTTTATACTACTTTCACTTATCGAACCGAACTTATCTATTCACATTGCATTAAACAAAATAGTTTCACTTCAATACTATACACTCATATTCGGCTATATTATGTATTTATGCTTTAATTTCTAAAATTCATCATTCACTAAGTTCATAAATAATTTCATTGACATTAGAGCGCTTAGGGACTTACCTCGGTTGTCGATAGTCAGATGCGAATCGGCTATTCGAGAACCTTCGTCTTTCCCAGATCTAATTCAGTTTTTCTTTGCTCTTGATCTAAAACACATTAAAATTTATCTCATTCAAGCAGATTTCATCTCAATTTAGTCCCAAAATACCTAAATGGGAAAATTACCATTTTACCCCTAATGTTTCATATTTTTACAATTTAGTCCTATTTGCACAAAACACAAAATACACAAAATTTCACTACACCACCTAAGGGCCGAATGTTCATAGGGACTATAAAAGTCCATTTATTTCATTTATTTTTCATTTTAGCCCCTCAAAAATTTATTTTTGCAATTTAGCCCTAATTACTCAAAATCACCAAAAACCTCAATACAAAACATATTAATCTAACATATATTTTTCATAATTCATCAACTATCATCATAAAACTCATGAACTCATCAATGGCACGTTTCAAAATATTCATCAAAATCAAAAATTTAAGCATGGGTCTTGAAGTATTCAAGAAACAACGATTACAAAAGCGTAGAAATTATCGTAAAGCAGATTAAAAACTAACCTTTAATTTAGCTTGTAAATAGCCAAATGTACAAAGCTCCAAAAACTTTTCTTTTCTTTGTGTTATTCGATTGGAAGAAAGCATGAATAAAATTCCACTATCATGTTGGTTTTATTATAATATAGTTATAAATTATAAAATAAATATAATATAACCTTTAACATATAAAATAATACATAAAAACATGTTATATCACCATGTTGCCGTCACTATAACTTAAAATGGGCATACGCGCCCTTTAAGGACTTCACTAAAATAAAGCCACATCAATTAGCCATAAATCAAATAAAAGGCCACTTTTACCACTTACGCGATTTAGTCCTTTTACTTAATTGAGCACACAAGCGATCAAATTTTCATACAAAACTTTCAAACACATTAATTTACATATTATAGACTCGAATTATAATATTAAAATAATTCTCGGACTTCGGATTCGTGGTCCCGAAACCACCGTTCGATTAGGGTCAAATTCGATGCATTACAACTCTCCCCCTTTAGGATTTTCGTCCCGAAAATCTTACCAGTTAAACAAGGTCGGATATTGTTGCCTCATTGAATCCTCGGGCTCCCACGTAGCCTCTTCAACTCCGTGGCGATTCCATAGTACCTTCACTAATGGAATTCTTTTATTTCTCAACTCTTTTATTTCCCAGAGCTAAGATACGGATCGGTTCTTCATAATATGTCAAATTAGATTGGATTTCAATCTCTGTCGGTGTGATCACATGAGGCGGATCGATATGTACTTACGAAGCATCGAAACATGAAAATCGTCATGTATCTTTTCTAACTCGAGAGGGCAACTTCAACCTATAAATGGGCCCAATACGTTCGGTGATTTCATAAGGTCAGATGAATCTCGGACTAAGTTTGCCTTCCGACCAAATCGGAATACCTTTTTCCACGGAGAAACTTTCAAGAATACTCGATCTCCGATTTGAAATTCAATATCTTTATGTTTTAAGTCAGCATAAGACTTTTGTCGATTCGAGTGACTTTCAAAGTATTTACGATCACACCACTTTTTGTTCGATTTCTTTAATCAAATCAACCCCGTGTATCTTATTCTCATTTGAGCTCGATCCGAAATATAATGGTGTTCGACATTTTCGCGTACAAGGCTTCATAAGGTGCCATTTTGATACTAGATTGAAAGCTATTATTGTAAGCAAATTAAATCAAAGGTAGGTATCGTTCCCACGTACCTTCAAACTCGAGAACGCAACATCTCAACATGTCCTCAAAGTATCCGAATAGTTACGCTCGGGTGACCGTCATCTGCGGATGAAAGGTCACTAAAATGAAATTTAGTGCCTAAAGCATCTTGCAACTTCTTCCAAAACCGCGATGTGAATCTCGGGTCTCTGTCTGAAACAATGGAACTCGGTACACCATGCAATCTCACAATCATTATACATACAATTCGGCAAGTTTATCGAGTGAATAGTCAAAATCTAACTGGTACAAAATGAGTGATTTGGTCGAGTCTATCAACTATAACCCAAGCGGCATCTTTCTTACTCGGTGTCATAGGGAGACCGGATACAAAATCCATTGTAATTCTATCCCATTTCCATTCGGGTATCATGATTGCATTTGAAGTAGTCCGGATGGCACTTGATGCTCGGCTTTTACTTGGCGACAAACTAAGCATTTCAAACAAATTCGAGATATATCCCGTTTCATGCCAGCCACCAATAGAATTGTTTCAAATCGTTATACATTTTTGTGCTACCGGATGTATCGATAGTCGACCACTATGGGCCTCACTCAGAATCATCGTATCAAATCGAGTTCTTGAACACACATTCGGCTTTTAAAATTCAAGCGATCATTTGCATCAATCTGAAAATCGATTACGCACCTTTTTCTGCCGAATTCGACTAGTAATCAAATCTTTGTCAACTTTACGTGCATCACAAATTTGCTGAATAAACATCGGTCTTGCTTTTAACTCGGCTATGATCGAACCATCGCGGACATAGCTATCTCTGGCGTTCATTGCCACGAAGAGCAAACAATGATTTTCGACTTAACGCATACGCAACAACGTTAACTTTTCCGGATGGTAGTCAATCACCAATTCATAGTCTTTCAACAATTCCAACCACCGTGTTGTCTTAAATTCAGGTCTTTTGAGTCATCAAATACTTGAGACTTTTATGATCCAGAGTAAACATGGCATTTCTCTTGAATAAGTAATGGCGCCAAATCTTTAGTGCGAACACAATGGGCGCAAGCTCCAAATCATGCGTCAGGGTAATTTCTTTCATGCGGCTTCAATTGTCTTGATGCGTAGGCTACTACTCGCCTTCCTGCATCAATACGCAGCCCAAACCATTTAAGGAAGCATCGAATACACAACAAATTCCTTTACCCGACTCAGGTGAGCTAACTGCTGGAGCTTAGTCAAAAGGGCTTTCAACCGATCGAAACTCTTCCGACAATTTTCCGACCACTTGAACTTTACATCTTTCTGTAGTAGCTTTGTCAAAGGTGTAGCTATTACTGAGAAAAACCTTTTCTAAACCGTCTGTAGTAGCCCCATAAGTCTCAGAAAACTTGAATCTCAAAAACATTCTTCGGTGGCTTCCAATCAAGTATAGCCGAAATTTTATTCGGATCGACTCGAATACACGATCTTTGAAACAACATGTCCCAAAAAGCTGACCTCTTTCATCCAGAACTCACACTTACTAAACTTCGCATACAACTGTTGATCTCTCAAAGTTCGTAGCACTAATCTCAAATGCTCGGCATGCTCGGTTTCATTTTTAGAATAGATCAGTATATCATCAATAAACACTACTACAAACCGATCCAAAAACTGTCTGAAAACTCGATTCATTAGATCCATAAAAACAGCAGGTGCATTAGTGAGTCCAAAAGGCATAACCAGAAACTCAAAATGTCCGTACCTCGTTGAGAATGCGATCTTTGGTACATCTCGTATCTCGACTCTGGCGATAATAGCTTTGATCTCAAATCTATCTTCGAAAATATCAAGCCCCTTTTAGTGATCAAACAAGTCATCAATCCGAGAGTAGCGGGTATTTATTCTTTATAGTTACCTTATTTAGTTGCCGATAGTCGATACACATTCGCATGGTCCCATCTTTCTTTTTCACAAATAAAATCGGTGCACCCCAAGGAGAGAAGCTCTACGTGCAAAGCCCCTATCTCACAATTCTTGCAATGCGCTTTCAACTCTTTTAACTCGTGGAGGTGCCATCCGATACTGAGCTATCAAAATCGAGTCGTTCCGCATTACTAATTCAATGCCGAACTCAATCTCTCGTCTTGGTGGTAAGTCCGGTAGTTCTTCTTGAAACACATGCCGGTATTCACACTGGCAGTCTGATTCAATATGCTTTTCAGACACTTTATTATCCAGTACATACGCCAAATAAGCTTCACACCCTTTTCTCACATATTTCCGGGCTAACATCGAAGATATTACTGTAGGAAACCCACTTAAATCACTGGATTCAATTCTGATGATCTCCCCGTTCTGACATCTCAAATCAATTAGCTTTCTTTTGCAATTCACCACTGCATCATGTGAAGTTAACCAGTCCATTCCCAAAATTATATCGAACTCATCGAAGGGCAACAACATTAAATCGACTGGAAAGCAAGAATCCCGAATCATCAACGGGCAACCTTTACACACTTTATTAACAAGCACACATCTACCCAAAGGGTTGGACACACGAATCACAAACTCAGTAGACTCAACTGGCAGAGTCTTACCGAATACTAGAGTTTCACACACATATGAATGAGTCGAACCAGGATCAATCAATGCAATCACAGTAGTATCATAAAGGGTGAAAGTCACCGAGTAATGACATCGGGGAGGAAGCATCCTCTCGGCTCGTGTGGCATAAGCTCTAGTGGAGCTCTAGCCTCAGATCGAACTACAGTGTTCTTCGTTCCTCTCTGACTACCACCTACATTGCTTGAATGTCTGGGTGGCCTGCCTCGCGCTGATGTGTTGCTCGACTTAATGTTTTGAACTGTATTCTGCTCAACTAACATCGGACATTCTCTAATAAAATGATCGGCGATCCGCATTTAAAGCAAGACCGATCATGGAATCTACAACTCCCAGAATGCCATTTCCCACAGTGCTTGCATTCAACTCGATTCTGTGGAACGTTACCAACACTCGCCATCGAGGTAGCTCGGGAGCCCACTGGAGGTCGATCACGTCTAGGTAAATCTGAAGTAGCTTTATGTCGGTGAAGTCATCTACGAACTTCTTAGATGTGGAATGGAAATTCTTACCAGCGATCTCTTACGAGTGTCTCTAGCTTCATCTCTCCTTTCTTTTCTCCTTCCCGAGCTCTTGACTTTGCAAGCTCATTTCGACTAGTGTCACAAACTCTTTGATTTCAAGAATGCCAACAAGCAACTTTAAATCTTCATTCAAACCGTCTTGAACCTTTTGCACATAATGGCTTGATTGATACACATTCCCGAGCATATCGGCTCAATCGACAAATTACCGCTTATATTCATCCACGGTCATTTGCCCTGTTTTAGTTCAAGAAATTCTTTTCGTTTTTGATCAACGAATCTTTGGTGATATATTTCTTGCGAATTCATCTTTGAAAAGAAATCCCACGTCACTTTTTCTTTCGGAACTCACGATACTAGTGTATTCCACCGGTGATATGCGGTGTCGAAGTAAAGATATACCACACTTCCGTGCATTCATCCGGAGTACAAGATAGCTCATAAAGTACCGAATAGTGTTATCAAGCCACATTTTATTTCGCTCTGCGTCATCATCATCGTTGGCCCCGAATTCTTGGCCCCTAAATTTTACGATTTTATCAAGCTGGAGGCCTACTAGATCTCATCGGATCTATCATCGAAGTCTTGAAGGTATCGGAGTTGAATTATTCGGGGTGGAGGTTGGTGTACAAATGGGTTAGTCTCGAATAAACTGGGTAAACCACTCGTTCATCATCGATAGAAGGCTTGTTTAGCCTCCCCTCGTGGCTACCGAAACTGGTCGAGAGTCTACCGGCATTGATCCGTGTGCCAGTCGGGCACTACACTCTCTACATCATCCGCTACGGCTCTTTCACGATCAGTGTCCATTTACTATATAAAACACAGTTCAGAATGTCAGAAGTCACCACACTATCAATATATGATAAAGGCATGTATAGTTAGACTCACACGCGCTACGGTAGTCCTAGAATCAACTAAACCGTAAGCTCTGATACCAATAAAATGTAACACCCCTAACCCATATTCATCGCCAAATTAGGGTTACGAGGCATTTACAAAGAAAATACAGTTTTCATACATTCACATAATTACATAGAGCTTATCCCCAAAATGCATATATATATATATATATATATAAGATTTTACTAATTTAATATTAGTCTTAAATGATTATTCACACTTGATATGCAAATCATGTCTCACAGTTCAATCGAATTCATTTCAATTATAAATCATTTTATCAAGTCAATATACATGTCTTAAAGTCACACAATTTGCTAAAAAAAAAATACATACATAAATCATAAGTTTAACATTATAATAACGTATTTGAACTAAGCATATGATGTTTATTAGCCATGTACAAATGAAATCCAAAACCAAGTATACTTTCTATTTAATACCATGTGTTGCCGAATACATAACTTATGAGATTTATAACTTCAATTCACATTTAAGTAAAACATGTATATTTAATAATTGATATCACACAACTAAACACATCATGTTTATATATCATGACTAACCTATATATATATATCTATCCATAAATATGTATACGATATGTACCTAGATTATAACCGAATATACCCACATACACTTCATAATATCCATGCTTCATAATAATTTATATATAGTTAACTTATACTTCTAACACTCACATTAAATTCTAACATCACTAACCTATGAACAAAACACAACTATGGTTCAATATAATCGAGTATACAAATGATTATTCATACCACATTACCCAACTCAAATGTTCATTTCACAAACATATATTTCCTTACCATATTCGATTTAACCTTGATTGAATTTGCACAAGCATATCTGATATAAACCAATAATTATATCAAAAGCATGAAAAACATACTTAACCGAAAATTTAGCCATATTCGCATGGCTATTATATATACATGAACAAAAAGTTTTCATCTAAACAAAGTCAAAGTCTTTCTTATACATGCCTCTATCCAAAACCAAAATGAAAGAGTACCAAATTAGATTGATAGTGTACACGACTTTCTTGCGATCCCGATGAGCTTGCGGCAGGAACCTAATCTATAAAAGCAGAGAGGAGAACATTTCACACAAATAAGCTTACTAGCTTAGTAAGTCCTAAGCTCATGATAATATAACATTTAAACAATTAAACATTTAAATCATTCAACTTATGACATTGCACATAAACATTTAAGTATATTGATTTATACAAGGCCGAATACTAATAGTTCATTAACCTAAGTATTTGAACTTCATTTCCATAAACCTGTATCTCTTTGAAGCACAAATAAGTATATTACAAAAATCACATGCTCCAAATCGTATAAGTACAGCATTCATATCAACCATATTATCGTGCTAAATTTATTTAACTCTTAGCATTTCTATTTGAAAACCGAATCTCCATAATAATACATTCAAGCTCAAATTCATTCATATAATACTCATGCACATAAATCTTAACCTCAAATGTACATAACACTGTTCTCATAGTATTAACTCGACTCAAGTAATATTAAACATAACATATCTTACATGCTTACCTGAGCCGTTAACTAGATACATTAGCTATGGTTTGCCTTGAACAAAATTCGGTTTCTCCTTTGTAAAACACATCAGGCATCAAGCACGCTAGGCGTTAAAGCCCGATAAGTAACACCGGCACAAGGCCTGCTAGGCTTAAAGCCTGAAATAAATCACCGGCACTAGGCCTACTAGGCTTAAAGCCCGATACATTTCACCGGCACAAGGCCTGCTAGGCTCGAAGCCCGAATATCCACACATTTAACAATTCAATACACAATGCTCAATAATGAAATCCCAACATCTCATATTCTTTATACTACTTTCACTTATCGAACCGAACTTATCTATTCACATTGCATTAAACAAAATAGTTTCACTTCAATACTATACACTCATATTCGGCTATATTATGTATTTATGCTTTAATTTCTAAAATTCATCATTCACTAAGTTCATAAATAATTTCATTGACATTAGAACGGCAGGGACTTACCTCGGTTGTCGATAGAGTAAAATGCGAATCGGCTATTCGAGAACCTTCCGTCTTTCCCCGATCTAATTCCGTTTTTCTTTGCTCTTGATCTAAAACACATTAAAATTTATCTCATTCAAGCACATTTCATCTCAATTTAGTCCCAAAATACCTAAATGGGAAAATTACCATTTACCCTAATGTTTCATATTTTTACAATTTAGTCATATTTGCACAAAACACAAAATACACAAAATTTCACTACACCACCTAAAAGCCGAATGTTCATAGGGACTATACAAGTCCATTTATTTCATTTATTTTGCATTTTAGCCCTCAAAAATTTATTTTTGCAATTTAGCCCTAATTACTCAAAATCACCAAAAACCTCAATACAAAACATATTAATCTAACATATATTTTTCATAATTCATCAACTATCATCATAAAACTCATGAACTCATCAATGGCACATTTCAAAATATTCATCAAAATCAAAAATTTAAGCATGGGTCTTGAAGTATTCGAAGCAACGATTACAAAAACGTAGAAATTATCGAAAACCGATTAAAAACTAACCTTTAATTTAGCTTGTAAATAGCCGAATGTACAAAGCTCCAAAAACTTTTTCTTTTCTTTGTGTTATTCGGTGGAAGAAAGCATGAATAAAATTCCACTATCATGTTGGTTTTATTATAATATAGTTATAAATTATAAAATAAATATAATATAACCTTTAACATATAAAATAATACATAAAAACATGTTATATCACCATGTTGCCGTCCACTATAACTTAAAATGGGCATATTGCCCTTTAAGGACTTCACTAAAATAAAGCCACATCAATTAGCCATAAATCAAATAAAAGGCCACTTTTACCACTTACGATTTAGTCCTTTTACTTAATTGAGCACACAAACGATCAAATTTTCATACAAAACTTTCACACACATTAATTTACATATTATAGACTCGAATTATAATATTAAAATATTTCTCAGACTTGGATTCGTGGTCCCGAAACCACCGTTCCGATTAGGGTCAAATTCGGTCTGTTACATTAGCCATTTTTATTTTTGCAATTAATTTTTATTTTATTTCTACTTTGCTAATTTTTCTTTTCCTTGCTTCGCGCGGTATTCTAGTTTATGACTAGAAGAAACCCGTCAGGACCTCTACTTTACGATAGTGATATAGAAGGAACCGTTCGCAGAAACTGAAGAGAAATTAGGTGAAGCCTACAGTGCATGCAAGAAGAGCAAGAGAACGATACCAATACTACCGAAGAGATGGTCGATAATAATCGCTACCTCCGTAGTTGCCGCTTGAAACCGGTTAATCAAAATCCTTTCCTCGAACTATGTATGATTATGCTAAACCTAATTTAACAGAGGCTGAATCAAGTATTGTTAGACCCATCATCACTTTGCAAATAATTTTGAATGAAACCTAACATTATACGATGATTTAATAATTTGTTCGGGTTTGATGGTTTGCGAGGATGAGGATCTAACACACACTTAGCGAACTTTTTGGAATTATGCGATACGTTTAAAATTAATGGCGTTTGATGATGCCATTCGCCTTGATTATTCCCTTTTCTTTAAGGAATAAAGCCAAACAGTTGGTTGAATTCTCTTCCACGAGGATCAATCACTACATGGGAGCAAATGACCAAAATTTTTTTGTTAAAATATTTTTCACCGCTAAAATGGCTAAATTGAGGAATGATATCTCTTCTTTTGTGCGGATGGATTTAGAGACACTTTACGATGCATGGGAGAGATACAAGGATTTATTAAGAAGGTGCCCTCACCATGGGTTACCATTATGGCTACAGGTTCAAACCTTTTACAACAGTGTGAACCCCTCGACTAGGCGATTGATTGATGCATCCGTGGCGTACACTAAACAATAAAAACCCGAGGTCGCTTATGAATTCATTGAAGAGATGTCACTGAATAACTATCAGTGGCAAGTTATAAGAACAAAGCCAACAAAAGCTGCCAGTGTTTTCAACCTCGACGCAGTAACCATGCTATCAAATCATGTAGAACTCTTAAGTAAGAAAATTGATGGTTTGTGTGGTTCCTCGTAGGTACATCCAGTAATGCAGTGCGATACAAATGGAGGAGGGTCGAACAATACAGAATACCCACCCTATAACCCTGGCATAGAAAACAAACAGATGAACTATATGGGTAACAATTCTAGACATCAAAATAACCCTTATAGTAACACTTATAATCCAGGGTGGAGGAACCATCCAAATTTCTCATAGGGAGGTCAAGGAAATCAGAGGCAACGACCCCCTCCAGGCTTTCAACAGCAACCCTACCCATAAGAGAAGAAGCCGAACCTTGAGGAGATGCTAACAAAATTTATCGCGGTGTCAGAAACCCGTTTTCAAAATAACAAAATAATGCTCAAAAATCAGCAGGCATCGATTCAAGGGATCGAGAACCAGTTAGGTCAGCTAGCTAAGCTAATCTCAGAACGACCGCAAGGTTGCTTGCCAAGCAACACTGAACTAACCCAAAGGAGCAAATCCATACCATTACTCATCACGATAGTGAAGGGTTAGTAGATTCTGAATCTGAACTCAGGCAAGAACCTGTGGTAAATAAAGGTAAGGTTAAGGTAAGCCACGATACACAGAAACCTGTCATTAAAGAGTACACACCTCGAGTGCCATATCCCAATGCAATGAAGAAAGACCACACAGAGGAACAATTTGGTAAATTTCTTAAACTTTTAAAGAAATTACATATTAACTTACCGTTTCTTGAAGCTCTCTCGCAGATGCCAGATTCAAGGAAATTTTTAAAAGAGCTTCTGACAAACAAACAGAGGTTAGACGAACGCAGTGTGCTCAGCAATTCTACAAAACAAACTACCACGGAAATTAAAAGATCCAGGGAGTTTTACGATTCCTTGTTTAATTGGTAGTTTATCTATTGATAATGCTTTAGTAGATCTAGGGGCAAGCATCAACGTCATGCCTTATAAACTGTTTAAACAACTAGGTCTAGGGAAACCTAAACAAACTAGGATGAGCATTCAATTAGCTGATAAAACCATTAGAGTTCCTAGGGGTATAATCGAAGATGTGCTAGTGAAAGTTGATAAATTTATATTCCCGATGAGACTTTGTCGTTTTAGACATGGATGAGGACAACAATGTTCTTTTAATTTTAGGAAGACCCTTTTTAGCAACTCCTAGAACTAAAAATGACGTTGGTACATGTGAACTCACACTTTGTGTAGGTGACGAAATGATCACTCTTTAGGCTCTTGACTCGGCTAGGACGTCAAGTGAAAAAGTTGAGAACATAAATTCTATTGATAACCAATTGGATCAACCTTCTTTACAGGAAGCACGCAGCGAAAACATATAATCGAACTGATCCTAGACCACTGTGCCAATAAAGAAGTAATTCATGAGGAACGAAGGCTTCAGGTTGAGGAACTCGACGAGTGGAAGACACATTTCAAGGAGAAACTAGGAACAACAAATCACTTCAAAATAGGAGATCAAGTATTGCTGGAAAAGACTGACCCTCGAATCACCATTTCAGACCTTAATGAAGAGATCCCTTTTTACATGCTGAATGTCTTCCCATACACAGAACGATCGAGGTAACTAATCCTAAGTTTGGCACTTTTAAGGTAAACACTACTCGAATCGAACCATATATTATTAGAATTGATAGCAGGAAAGAGGAGTTTCAACTCCTCAAACCACCATGATCGTGCGAATGAAAGGTAAGTCTTGCTTAAGACTTTAAACAAGCGCTTCTCGGGAGGCAACCCGAGCTCTAACCATGCTAATTAGTTTGTTTTTACTTTCATTTATGCTTTAAATTATAGGTTTGACCTCCACACGGCCTTGCACACGAGCGTGGCCGTGGCCGTGTGGACACCACGAGTTTGCATATTGGCATGGAGGAGGCCATGCGGACCAAGGACAAAAAATTCCCAAAACACGGGCTATGACAAAACACCACGGCCGTACGATTTGGCCATGGTTGAAACTGAGAAAACGACACGGGAGTGCGACACGCCCGTGCCTTATAACCGTGGCCAAACCTATTGAAATAACACAAGCGTGGGGAAGAATGAAACGAGCGTGGAAGAAGCTTAACGAAGCTTAGCGCACGGCGTGTCGACACTGCGCCGTGTGGGACAACACGCCCAAGACACACGAACTTGGGCTGCAAGACCAGGCGTACCAAAACCATAATTTTCGAACAACACGGGCTCAAAAAAACTCACACGGGCGTGTGACACGCCCGTGTGCCCTGCTTTCTATATAAACCCCTCACTATTCATCTTCTCCACCAAACACTTTTCTCTCAACCCTAAACACCATAGTTCTTTTCACCATCCTCGGCACCATCCCCATGTCAAAGAAGAAGCGAAAGGACCCTAGCACGGTCCCCGTGCGAGACCGATCTACATAAGTTTATGCTGGCCGCTTCATCGACTCGACGAGCCAAGGACATTTGAGTCCATTTACTTTTTCTTTTCATTTCTCTTCTCCTTTATTTTCCTTTTCTTTATCTTCCTTATCTTTAAATACATATTTAGTATATTTTGAATTATTCTTATTATTTCTGGCTATTTCTTCATAAGTTGCCCAATTTCTTCATCTAGTGCAGTTGATTATTGGCGACCACCATACCACCACCCGTAAACGCCTCCTCCAACTTATCTTTCACCTCCGAATCAAGTTTCCACATTTCCAACTCAAGAAATCCATCAGAAATCCGAGGAAGTTTCACCTCTCTCCTCTCTTATGATCTATTCTTTGCATGGTTATTATCTTTATTTGCACATTGAGGGCAATGTACATCTTAAGTGTGGGGGTGAATTTTATCTTGAAAAGTTCCTAACTTTTTGCATTATTCTCAAATCCTGAATTATATCTTGTTCTTAAGTACATGTTCTCATATTATCTGTTAGAATGAAATTTTCTTTGATTTATGACTTTCATTGGTATGTTTTGGATTAAGTCATAGTTAATTGTGCAGTGATGATTTAAACTTTAGGAGACTAGAGAATCAAGCATGATGAGTTTATTTTCGTAATTAAAAATTTTTAGGTTGTCTACCGAATCTAATTATTACCTTGAAGTTGAAATTCACGAAGTTGACATCAAAAGCCCATAATTTTTGTGAGATCTTGAGCCTTTTAGAGCATACATTCTTTTCTTGCTCACTTTATTGATTATGAGTGTGTCAACATTGATTTGTTATTCTAGAACTTGCATCGATTATACATGTCGAGACCACACCTTTGATTTGATATACTGAGATGATAAAGGCACCTAGGTTTTAACCCACTTACTCCATAAAAAGCCTACCTTCATAATTAACCCCTAGTGAACCCCTTTGAGACTAACAAACCATTTCTTGACTCACCCATTAATATTAACCCAGAACCCACTTTGTATTTGTTGTCACCATTTCTCTTGACTACCCCTATATCGAGATCTGATGTGATCGGTTACTTAACTATTTTCTTTATTTCAGTTGTTAAATTCTATCTTATTATTATTGTATGATTTGTTCTTAAAAACAATGAAGTATATTCATTTTTAGTTCTATGTTATTTGAGCTTACATTTAATTTTACATTTTGAGGAGAAGCTCGTGTTATTAGTGATGAATTCTTAATTGATGTAATTATTTAAGTTTTAGTTATTTTTATAGTTAGGTAATTTATCAATTCGGTCTTGATATTAACCTCTAATTCAGCCTTTATCCACACCTTTAACCCAAGCCCCATTACAACCCATAAAAGACCTTTTGATTTGTGTATCATCTCATTTTACTGATGGTGGAGATTTGATTTTCAGGCAAGCCTATGGGATTAGCTTTTCATGTTTGACTCTTGAGTGCTTATTTTTGAACCTTAAACACACCTTGAGTTATTTGAGTGAACCCTTAGTGGGGATGTCAATTCTTGTTGATTTTGAATTAAAAGGTGATTATTTAGGTAAGGGGAAACACCTATTTTTCGTACTATAAAAACTATGACTGAATCTTTAGGAACCTTCTGGTAAAATTATCAATGTTTGAATTATCTATGAATTATGATGAAACATTATTGATGAAGTTTACGAATTGAGAAAATTTGATTTTAATTGTGAGTTGAGAATTTTTCTTGAGGATAAGCAAATGCTTAAGTGTGGGGGTATTTGATAAACCGTAATATATACATATTTTAATCCCACATTTAGCATACTTTTGGATGATTTAATCCCTTGAATTGTGGAATTTGATACTCCTAATCCTTTAATTTCATGTTTTATACTTAAGAGAGCATCGGAGGAAGAAAAGAACGAGAAAGCGGGCCAAAAACGGAGAAAATGGGCCAAATGAAGAAATCCCACACACACGGAGGTAACCACACCCTGGCCGTGCCACTTTAGAGCACTCGAACACGGCCCTGGGCTCGATTCACACGGGCGTGCTCCACGAGCGTGTCTCTGCCATGACCCATTGTAATTTTACTCGGAAAAGGGTACTTAGGGGGCGAAGAAAGACATTCTGAAGTCTATATAAACACCCTAAGTATGACCTAAAAAGGGAGCGAAGCCGAGAGAGCGAGAACACTGTGGAATTACTCGAAGACGGCCGGTTGATCCATCTCGAAGCAGGAATCACACTCAAGACGGAAGATCTTCCCTTCAATTTCCTTTGGGGTTTTACGATTTTTCTTATGTTTTGTTATTTACTTTCTTACGAGATGTATTCTTTATTAAACATGAACTAAACCCCTCAAATACAGGGGATGAAACCTAAGACGGATCTTGTTATTGTTTTCTGAATCGTATGATAAATACTTGATTTGTTCTTAATTATGTGTTCTTAATTCTTGTTTTAATATTTCAGGATATTGATTCAAGTATTGATGTGCTTAGGCGGTGGAGCAAAAGTCACATTTAAGAGTAGATCTAGCATAGTTAAGCGGAGTTGATCGCAACCCTAGAGATAGGATGACGACAATCTGCTTGGATTAGGGTCAAACCTAATATGGGAGTCCATAGATCGAGTTAATGTAACACTAGGGGTTTTAATTAGAAAGAGATTTCAATTAATCAACCTAGGGTTAGACGTTAGTAGCCTCGAAAAAGGTATTAATATAAATTAGGGAATCCTACGGATCAAGTCAAGTGAATAAATCGTCTGGTTCAGAGTTAAATAACAAGTGAAGTCTAGGTGGATTCTTCCTCGGGTATTGTCTTAATCAACTGCTTTTTCCCACAAGTATTTTCCCAATTCACTCTCTGTGTCTTAGCATCCTTAGTTTAGTAATTAGTTAATTAAACACTAATTCCCTTAATACTTAGGCTAGATAATAAAAAGATAGCAACTACTAGTACTCTTGGTCCTTGAGGATACGATATTTCCAGTCTTTCCATCACTATACTACCAAACGATAGGTGCGCTTGCCTTATTCGTTGTCAAAGTTAGTTTGGACACGATCAAGTTTTTGGCGCCGTTGTCGGGGACTAAGATATTAGGAACACTTGATTTTTATTACTTTAGCCATTTTTATTTTTTGCAATTAATTTTTATTTTATTTCGACTTTGCTAATTTTTCTTTTTCCTTGCTTCTGGCAGCTAGTTTAGGACTAGAAGAAACCCGTCAGGACCTCTACTTTATGATAGTGATATAGAAGGAACTGTTCGAAGAAACCGAAGAGAAATTAGGCGAAGCCTACAGTGCATACAAGAAGAGCAAGAGAACGATACCAATACTACCGAAGAGATGGCTGATAATAATCCGCTACCTCCTGTAGTTGCCGCAAACCCGGTTAATCAAAATCCTGTTCCTCGAACTATGTATGATTATGCTAAACCTAATTTAACAGGAACTGAATCAAGTATTGTTAGACCTGTTGTCGCTGCAAATAATTTTGAACTGAAACCTAACACTATACAGATGATTCAACAATTTGTTCAGTTTGATGGTTTGCAGGATGAGGATCCTAACACACACTTAGCGAACTTTTTGGAATTATGTGATACGTTTAAAATTAATGGCGTTTCTGATGATACCATTCGCCTCCGGTTATTTCCCTTTTCTTTAAGGAATAAAGCCAAACGTGGTTGAATTCTCTTCCACGAGGATCAATCACTACATGGGATCAAATGACCGAAAATTTTTTGTTAAAATATTTTCCGCCTGCTAAAACGGCTAAATTGAGGAATGATATCTCTTCTTTTGTGCAGATGGATTTAGAGAAACTTTATGATGCATGGGAGAGATACAATGATTTATTGAGAAGGTGCCCTCACCATGGGTTACCATTATGGCTACAGGTTCAAACCTTTTACAACGGTGTGAACCCCTCGACTAGGTAGTTGATTGATGCATCCGCCGACGGTACACTAAACAATAAAAAACCTGAGGCTACTTATGAATTCATTGAAGAGATGTCACTGAATAACTATCAGTGGCAAGTTATGAGAACAAAGTAAACAAAAGCTGCCAGTGTTTTCAACCTCGACGCAGTAACCAAGCTATCAAATCAGGTAGAACTCTTAAGTAAGAAAATTGATGGTTTGTATGGTTCCTCGCAGGTACATCCAGTAATGCAGTGCGATACAAATGGAGGAGGGTCGAACAATACAGAATACCCACCCTACAATCCTGGCATAGAAAACGAACAGATGAACTATATGGGTAACAATTCTAGACCTCAAAATAACCTTTATAGTAACACTTATAATCCAGGGTGGAGGAACCATCCAAATTTCTCATGGAAAGGTCAAGGAAATCAGAGGCAACAACCCCCTCCAGGCTTTCAACAGCAACCCTACCCATAAGAGAAGAAACCAAACCATGAGGAGATGCTAACAAAATTTATCGCGGTGTCAGAAACCCATTTTCAAAACAACGAGACAATGCTCAAAAATTAGCGGTGCATCGATTCAAGGGATCGAGAGCCGATTAGGTCGCCTAGCTTAGCTAATCTCGAAGCGACCGCAAGGTTACTTGCCAAGCAACAACTGAAACTAACCCAAAGGAGCAAATCCATGCCATTACTGATCACGATAGTGAAGGGTTAGTAGAATCCGAATCTGAACCCAGGCAAGAACCCATGGTAAATAAAGGTAAGGTTGAGGTAAGCCACGATACACGAAACCTATCATTAAAGAGTACACACCTCGAGTGCCATATCCCAATGCGATGAAGAAAGACCACGGAGGAACAATTTGGTAAATTTCTTAAACAATTTGGTAAATTTCTTAAACTTTTAAAGAAATTACATATTAACTTACCGTTTCTTGAAGCTCTCGCAGATGCCGATTCAAGGAAATTTTTAAAAGAGCTTCTGATAAACAAACGGAGGTTAGACGAACGCAGTGTGCTCAGCAATTCTACAAAACAAACTACCACGGAAATTAAAAGATCCAGGGAGTTTTACGATTCCTTGTTTAATTGGTAGTTTGTCTATTGATAATGCTTTAGTAGATCTAGGGGCAAGCATCAACGTCATGCCTTATAAACTTTTTAAACAACTAGGTCTAGGGAAACCTAAACAAACTAGGATGAGCATTCAATTAGCTGATAAAACCTTTAGAGTTCCTAGGGGTATAATCGAAGATGTGCTAGTGAAAGTTGATAAATTTATATTCCCAGTAGACTTTTTCGTTTTAGACATGGATGAGGACAACAATGTTCCTTTAATTTTAGAAAGACCATTTTTAGCAACTGCTAGAACTAAAATTGACGTTGGTACAGGTGAACTCACATTTTGTGTAAGTGACGAAACGATCACTCTTCAGGCTCTTGACTCGGCTAGGACGTCAAGTGAAAAAGGTGAGAACATAAATTCTATTGATAACCAATTGGTTCAACCTTCTTTACTGAGAAGCACCACCAAAACATATAACTTAACTCGATCCTAGACCCGTGCCAATAAAGAAGTAATTCATGAGGCAGAAGGCTTGAGTCGAGGAACTAGACGCAGTGGAAGACACATTTCAAGGAGAAACTAGGAACAACAAATCACTTCAAAATAGGAGATTAAGTATTGTTGGAAAAGACAGAACCTCGAATCACCATTCCAGACCTTAATTAAGAGATCCCTTTTACGGTACTGAATGTCTTCCCATACGGAACAGTCGAGGTAACTAATCCTAAGTTTGACACTTTTAAGGTAAACACTACTCGACTCTAACCATATATTGTTAGAATTGATAGCAGGAAAGAGGAGTTTCAACTCCTCAAACCACCATGATCGTGCAAATGAAAGGTAAGTCTTGCTTAGGACTTTAAACAAGCGAGTCTCGGGAGGCAACCCGAGCTCTAACCATGCTAATTAGTTTGTTTTTACTTTCATTTATGCTTTAAAGTATAGGTTTCACCTCCACACGGCCTTGCACACGGGACTGGCTTTGGCCGTGTGGACACCACGAGTTTGTATATTGGTGTAGAGGAGGCCGTACGGACCAAGGACAAAAATTCCCAAAACACGGGCTACGACAAAACACCACAGCCGTGCGATTCGGCCGTGGTCGAAGCGAGAAAAGCGACACGGGAGTACGACACGCCCGTGCCTTATAACCGTGGCCAAACCTGTTGAATTAACACAAGCATGGGGAAGAATGAAACGAGCGTGGGAGAAGTGAACGAAGCTCAGCACGGCCGTGCGACACGGCCGTGTGGGACAAAACGCCCAAGACACATGAACATGGGCCGCAAGACCAGGCATACCAAAACCCTAATTTTTGAACAACACGGGCTCAAAACAACTCACACGGTGTGTGACACGCCGTGTACCCTGCTTCTATATAAACCCCTCACTATTCATCTTCTCCACCAAACACTTTTCTCTCAACCCTAAACACCATAGTTCTTTTTCATCATCCTCACCACCATCCCCATGTCGAAGAAGCGAAAGGACCCTAGCACAGTCTCTCCATGCGAGACCGATCTACATAAGTTCATGTCGGCCGCTTCATCGACTCGACGAGCCAAGGACATTGGAGTCCTTTTACTTTTTCTTTTTCCTTTCTCTTCTCCTTTATTTTCCTTTTCTTTATCTTCCTTATCTTTAAATACATATTTAGTATATTTTGAATTATTCTTATTATTTCCTGGCTATTTCTTCATAAGTTGTCCAATTTCTTCATCTAGTGCAGTGATTTTTGGCAGCCACCATACCACCACCAGAAACGCCTCCTCCAACTTATCTTTCACCTCCGAATCAAGTTTCCACACTTCCAACTCAAGAAATCCATCCGAAATCCAGGAAGTTTCACCTCTCTCCCTCTCTTATGATCTATTACTACATGGTTATTATCTTTATTTGCACATTGAGGGCAATGTACATCTTAAGTGTGGGGGCTGAATTTTATCTTGAAAAGTTCCTAACTTTTTGCATTATTCTCAAATCCCTGAATTATATCTTGTTCTTAAGTAAATGTTCTCATATTACTGTTAGAATGAAATTTCCTTTGATTTATGACTTTCATTGGTATGTTTTGGATTAAGTCATAGTTAATTGTGCAGTGATGATTTAAACTTTAGGAGACTAGAGAATCAAGCATGATGAGTTTATTTTCAGAATTAAAAAATTTTTAGGTTGTCTACCTGAATCTAATTATTACCTTGAAGTTGAAATCTACGAAGTTGACATCAAAAGCCCATAATTTTTGTGAGATCTTGAGCCTTTTAGAGCATACATTCTTTTCTTGCTCACTTTATTGATTATGAGTGTGTCAACATTGATTTGTTATTCTAGAACTTGCTTCGATTATACATGTCGAGACCACACCTTTGATTTGATATACTGAGATGATAAAGGCACCTAGGTTTTAACCCACTTACTCCATAAAAAGCCTACCTTCATAATTAACCCCTAGTGAACCCCTTTGAGACTAACAAGCCATTTCTTGACTCACCTGTTAATATTAACCCAGAACCCACTTTGTATTTGTTGTCACCATTTCTCTTGACTACCCCTATATCGAGATCTGATGTGATTGGTTACTTAACTATTTTCTTTATTTCAGTTGTTAATTTCTATCTTATTATTATTGTATGATTTGTTCTTAAAAAAAAGAATTATATTCATTATTAGTTCTATGTTATTTGAGCTTACATTAAATTTTACATTTTGAGAAGAAGCTCGTTTTATTGGTGATGAATTCTTAATTGATGTAATTATTTAAGTTTTAGTTATTTTTCTAGTTAGGTAATTTATCAATTCAGTCTTGATACTAACCCTCAAATTCAGCCTTTATCCACACCTTAACTTAAGCCCGATTACAACCCATAAAAGACCTTTTGATTTGTGTATCATCTCATTTACAGTTGGTGGAGATTTGATTTTCGAGCAAGCCTATGGGATTAGCTTTTCATGTTTGACTCTTGAGTGCTTATTTTTGAACCTTAAACACCTTGAGAGATTTGAGTGAACCCTTAGTGAGGATGTCAATTCTTGTTGATTTTGAATTAAAAGGTGATTGTTTAAGTAAGGTGAAATACCTATTTTTCGTACTATAAAAACTATGACTTTGATTGTTTGAATCTTTAGGAACCTTACAGGTTAAATTATCAATGTTTGAATTATCTATGAATTATGATGAAACATTATTGATGAAGGTTACGAATTGAGGAAATTCGATTTTAATTGTGAGTTGAGAATTTTACTTGAGAACAAGCAAATGCTTAAGTGTTGGGGTATTTGATAAATCGTAATATATACATATTTTAATCCCACATTTAGCATACTTTTGGATGATTTAATCCCTTGAATTGTGGAATTTGATGCTCCTAGTCCTTTAATTTCATGTGTTATACTTAGGAGAGCATCAGATGAAGAAAAGAATGAGAAACGGGCCAAAACGGAGAAAATGGGCCAAGGAAGAAATTCACACGGCACCGGAGGTAACCACAGTGGTGCCACTTTACTTGAGCACTCGAACACGGCACTGGGCTCAATTCACCTTTGGCGTGCTCCATGGGCGTGTCTCTGCAGTGACCGTTGTAATTCTACTCGAAAAGGGTACTTAGGGGCGAAGAAAGACATTCAAGTCTATATAAACACCCTAAGTATGACCTAAAAGGGGAGCGAAGAAGCGAGAGGGCTGAATTTGAACAGAATTACTCGAAGACGACCGGTTGATCCATCTCCAGGCAGGAATCACACTCAAGACGGAAGATCTTCCCTTCAATTTCCTTCAGGGGTTTTAGGTTTTTCTTATGTTTTGTTATTTACTTTATTACGAGATGTATTCTTTATTATACATGAACTAAACCCTCAAATACCCGAGGGGATGAAACCTAAGATGGATCTTGTTATTGTTTTCTCGAATTGTATGATAAATACTTGATTTGTTCTTAATTATGTGTTCTTAATTCTTGTTTTATTATTTCAGGTATTGATTCAAGTATTGATGTGCTTAGGCAAAGTGGAGCAAAAGTCCTTGTTTAAGAGTAGATCTAGCATAGTTAAGCGGAGTTGATCGCAACCCTAGAGATAGGATGACGAAAATCACGGATTAGGGTCAAACCTAATATAGAGTCCAGTAGATCGAGTTAATGCAACACTAGGGGTTTTAATTAGAAAGAGATTTCAATTAATCAACCTAGGGTTAGACGTTAGTAGCCTCGAAAAGGTATTAATATAAATTAGGAATCCTACGGATCAAGTCAAGTGAATAAATCGTCTGGTTCAGTGTTAAATAACAAGTGAAGTCTAGGTGGATTCTTCCTCGGGTATTGTCTTAATCAACTGGTTTTTCCCACAAGTATTTTCCCAATTCACTCTCTGTGTCTTAGCATCCTTAGTTTAGTAATTAGTTAATTAAACATCGATTCCCTTAATACTTAGGCTAGATAATAAAAAGATAGCAACTACTAGTACTCTTGGTCCTTGAGGATACGATATTTCTGGTCTTGCCATAACTATACTACCAAATGATAGGTGCACTTGCCTTATTCGTTGTCAAAGTTAGTTTGGACACGATCAAGTTTTTGGCGCCATTGCCAGGGACTAAGATATTAGGAACACTTGATTTTTATTACTTTAGCCATTTTTATTTTTGCAATTAATTTTTATTTTATTTCTACTTTGCTATTTTTTCTTTTTCCTTGCTTCTGGCAGGTATTCTAGTTTATGACTAGAAGAAACCCGTCAGAACCTCTACTTTACGATAGTGATATAGAAGGAACTGTTCGTAGAAACCGAAGAGAAATTAGGTGAAGCCTACAGTGAATACAAGAAGAGCAAGAGAATGATACCAATACTACCGAAGAGATGACTGATAATAATCCGCTACCTCCTGTAGTTACCGCAAACCCGGTTAATCAAAATCATGTTCCTCGCATTATGTATGATTATGCTAAACCTAATTTAACAGGAACTGAATCAAGTATTGTTAGAGCTGCTATCGCTGCAAATAATTTTGAACTGAAACCTAACACTACACAGATGATTCAATAATTTGTTTAGTTTGATGGTTTGCAGGTTGAGGATCCTAACACACACTTAGCGGACTTTTTGGAATTATGCGATACGTTTAAAATTAATGGCGTTTCTGATGATGCCATTCGCCTTCGATTATTTCCCTTTTCTTTAAGGAATAAAGCCAAACAGTGGTTGAATTCTCTTCTACGAGGATCAATCACTACATGGGAGCAAATAACCGAAAATTTTTTGTTAAAAAATTTTACGCCGGCTAAAACGGCTAAATTGAGGAATGATAACTCTTCTTTTGTGCAGATGGATTTAGAGACACTTTACGATGCATGGGAGAGATACAAGGATTGATTGAGAAGGTGCCCTCACCATGGGTTACCATTATGGCTACAAGTTCAAACCTTTTACAACTGTGTGAACCCCTCGACTAGGCAGTTGATTGATGCATCCGCCGGCGGTGCACTAAACAATAAAACACCTGAGGCTGCTTATGAATTCATTGAAGAGATGCCACTGAATAAAAATCAGTGGCAAGTTATGAGAACAAAGCAAACAAAAGCTGCCAGTGTTTTCAACCTCGACGCAGTAACCATGCTATCAAATCAGGTAGAACTCTTAAGTAAGAAAATTGATGGTTTGTGTGGTTCCTCGCTTGGTACGCCCAAAGAATGCAAAGGCGATACAAATGGAGGAGGGTCGAACAATACAGAATACCCACCCTACAACCCTGGCATAGAAAATGAACAGATGAACTATATGGGTAACAATTCTAGACCTCAAAATAACCCTTATAGTAACACTTATAATCTAGGGTGGAGGAACCATCCAAATTTCTCTTGGGAGGTCAAGGAAATCGAGGCAACAACCCCCTCCGGGCTTTCAACAAAGAACCCTACCCATAGAGAGAAGAATCAACCTTGAGGAGATGCTAACAAAATTTATCGCGTGTCGTAAAACCCATTTTCAAAACAACGAGACAATGCTCAAAAATCAGCGAGCATCGATTCAAGGGATCGAGAACCGATTAGGTCGACTAGTTAAGCTAATCTCGCGAGCGACCGCAAGGTTGCTTGCCAAGCAACACCGAAACTAACCCAAAGGAGCAAATCCATACCATTACCGATCACGATAGTGAAGGGTTAGTAGAATCCGAATCGAACCCAGGAAAAAACCCGTGGTAAATAAAGGTAAGGTTGAGGTAAGCCACGATACACGAAACCTATCATTAAACAGTACACACCTCGAGTGCCATATCCCAATGCGATAACACACAGAGGAACAATTTGGTAAATTTCTTAAACTTTTAAAGAAATTACATATTAACTTACCGTTTCTTGAAGCTCTCTCGCAGATGCCAGATTCAAGGAAATTTTTAAAAGAGCTTCTGACAAACAAACGGAGGTTAGACGAACGCAGTGTGCTCAACAATTCTACAAAACAAACTACCACAGAAATTAAAAGATCCAAGGAGTTTTATGATTCCTTGTTTAATTGGTAGTTTATCTATTGATAATGCTTTAGCAGATCTAGGGGCAAGCATCAACATCATGCCTTATAAACTGTTTAAACAACTAGGTCTAGGGAAACCCAAACAAACTAGGATGAGCATTCAATTAGCTGATAAAACCATTAGAGTTCCTAGGGGTATAATCGAAGATTTGCTAGTGAAAGTTGAATAATTTATATTCCAAGTAGACTTTGTCGTTTTAGACATGGATGAGGACAACAATGTTCCTTTAATTTTAGGAAGACCCTTTTTAGCAACTGCTAGAACTAAAAATGACGTTGGTACAGGTGAACTCACACTTTGTGTAGGTGACGAAACGATCACTCTTTAGGCTCTTGACTCGGCTAGGACGTCAAGTGAAAAAGCTGAGAACATAAATTCTATTGATAACCAATTGGTTCAACCTTCTTTACAGGAAGCACCATGAAAACAGATACCTGAACCTGATCCTAGACCCCGTGCCAATAAAGAAGTAATTCATGAGGAACGAAGGTTTCAGGTCGAGGAACTAGACGAGTGAAAGACACATTTCAAGGAGAAACTAGGAACAACAAATCACTTCAAAATAGGAGATCAAGTATTGTTGGAAAAGACAGACCCTCGAATCACCATTCCAGATCTTAATGAAGAGATCCTTTGCAGTGCATCGATTGTCTTCCCATACAGGCAATCGAGGTAACTAATCCTAAGTTCGGCACTTTTAAGGTAAACACTACTCGACTCGAACCATATATTGTTAGAATTAATAGCAGGAAAGAGGAGTTTCAACTCCTCAAACCACCATGATCGTGCGAATGAAAGGTAAGTCTAGCTTAGGACTTTAAACAAGCGCTTCTCGGGAGGCAACCCGAGCTCTAACCATGCTAATTAGTTTGTTTTTACTTTCATTTATGCTTTAAAGTATAGGTTTCACCTCCACACGGCCTTGCACATGGGCGTGGACGTGGCCGTGTGGACACCACGAGTTTGCATATTGGCGTGGAGGAGGCCATGCGGACCAAGGACAAAAAATTCCCAAAACACGGGCTACAAAAAAACACCACAGCCGTGCGATTCGACCGTGGTAGAAACTGAGAAAACGACACGGGAGTGCGACACGCCCATGCCTTATAACCGTGGCCAAACCTGTTGAATTAACACAAGCGTGGGGAAGAATGAAGCGAGCGTGGGAGAAGCGAACGAAGCTCGGCACGGCCGTGCGACACGGCCGTGTGGGACAACACGCCCAAGACACACGAACGTGGGCCGCAAGACCAGGCGTACCAAAACCCTAATTTTCAAACAACACGGGCTCAAAACAACTCACACGGGTGTGTGACACGCCCGTGTACCCCTGTTTCTATATAAACCCTTCACTATTCATCTTCTCCACCAAACACTTTTCTCTCAACCCTAAACACCATAGTTCTTTTTCACCATCCTCACCACCATCCCCATGTCGAAAAAGCGAAAGGGCCCTAGCACAGCCTCCCCAAGTGCGAGATCGATCTACATAAGTTCATGCCGGCCGCTTCATCGACTCGACGAGCCAAGGACATTTGAGTCCTTTTACTTTTTCTTTTTCCTTTCTCTTCTCCTTTATTTTCCTTTTTCTTTATCTTCCTTATCTTTAAATACATATTTAGTATATTTTGAATTATTCTTATTATTTCCTGGCTATTTCTTCATAAGTTGCCCAATTTCTTCATCTAGTGCAGTGATTGTTAGTAGCCACCATACCACCACCAGAAACGCCTCCTCCAACTTATCTTTCACCTCCGAATCAAGTTTCCACACTTCCAACTCTAGAAATCCATCTGAAATCCAGGAATTTTCACATTTCTCCTCTCTTATGATCTATTACTACATGGTTATTATCTTTATTTGCACATTGAGGGCAATGTACATCTTAAGTGTGGGGCTGAATTTTATCTTGAAAAGTTCCTAACTTTTGCATTATTCTCAAATCCTCGAATTATATCTTGTTCTTAAGTAAATGTTCTCATATTATCTGTTATTAGAATGAAATTTCCTTTGATTTATGACTTTCATTGGTATGTTTTGGATTAAGTCATAGTTAATTGTGCATGATGATTTAAACTTTAGGAGACTAGAGAATCAAGCATGATGAGTTTATTTTCAGAATTAAAAATTTTTAGGTTGTCCACCTGAATCTAATTATTACCTTGAATATGAAAGCTACAAAGTTGACATCAAAAGCCCATAATTTTTGTGAGATCTTGAGCCTTTTTAGAGCATACATTCTTTTCTTTCTCACTTTATTGATTATGAGTGTCAACATTGATTTGTTATTCTAGAACTTGCTTCGATTATACATGTCGAGACCACACCTTTGATTTGATATACTGAGATGATAAAGGCACCTAGGTTTTAACCCACTTACTCCATAAAAAGCCTACCTTCATAATTAACCCCTAGTGAACCCCTTTGAGACTAACTAACCATTTCTTGACTCACCCATTAATATTAACCTGTAACCCACTTTGTATTTGTTGTCACCATTTCTCTTGACTACCCCTATATCGAGATCCGATGTGATCGGTTACTTAACTATTTTCTTTATTTCAGTTGTTAAATTCTATCTTATTATTATTGTATGATTTGTTCTTTAAAAAAAGCGAAGTATATTCATTATTAGTTCTATGTTATTTGAGCTTACATTTAATTTTACATTTTGAGAAGAAGCTCATGTTATTAGTGATGAATTCTTAATTGATGTAATTATTTAAGTTTTAGTTATTTTTCTAGTTAGGTAATTTATCAATTCGGTCTTGATACTAACCTCTAATTCAGCCTTTATCCACACCTTTAACCCAAGCCCTGTTACAACCCATAAAAGACCTTTTGATTTGTGTATCATCTCATTTACTGATGGTGGAGATTTGATTTTCGAGCAAGCCTATGGGATTAGCTTTTCGTGTTTGACTCTTGAGTGCTTATTTTTGAACCTTAAACACCTTGAGTGATTTGAGTGAACCTTAGTGAGGATGTCAATTCTTGTTGATTTTGAATTAAAAGGTGATTATTTAGGTAAGGGGAAACACTTATTTTTCAGACTATAAAAACTATGACTTTGAATGTTTGAATCTTTAGGAACCTTCTGGTTAAATTATCAATGTTTGAATTATCTATGAATTATGATGAAACATTATTGATGAAGGTTACGAATTGAGGAAATTCAATTTTAATTGTGAGTTGAGAATTTTGCTTGAGGACAAGCAAATGGTTAAGTGTGAGGGTATTTGATAAACCGTAATATACATATTTTAATCCCACATTTAGCATACTTTTGGATGATTTAATCCCTTGAATTGTGGAATTTGATGCTCCTAATCCTTTAATTTCATGTTTTATACTTAGGAGAGCATCAGAGGAAGAAAAGAACGAGAAACGGGCCAAAAACGGAGAAAATGGCCAAAGGAAGAAATCCACACGGCCTGGAGGTAACCACACGGCCGTGCCACTTTAGCAGACTTAAACACGGCCTGGGCTCGATTCACACGGGCGTGCTCCACGGGCGTGTCTCTGCCGTGACCCGTTGTAATTCTACTCGAAAAATGGTACTTAGGGGCAAAGAAAGACATTCCGAAGTCTATATAAACACCCTAAGTATGACCTAAAAAAGGGGAGCGAAGCCAGAGAGGGCTGAACACAGGGAATTACTCGAAGACAGCTAGTTGATCCATCTCAGAAGCCGGAATCACACTCAAGACGGAAGATCTTCCCTTCAATTTCCTTTAGAGGGTTTTAGGGTTTTTCTTATGTTTTGTTATTTACTTTCTTCTGAGATGTATTCTTTATTAAACATGAACTAAACCCCTCAAATACCTGAGGGGGATGAAACCTAAGACGGATCTTGTTATTGTTTTCTCAACTGTATGATAAATACTTGATTTGTTCTTAATTATGTGTTCTTAATTCTTGTTTTAATATTTCAGGGTATTGATTCAAGTATTGATGTGTTTAGCAAATGGAGCAAAAGTCCTTGTTTAAGAGTAGATCTAGCATAGTTAAAGCGGAGTTGATCGCAACCCTAGAGATAGGATGACAAAAATCATTGGATTAGGGTTAAACCTAATATGGGAGTCCATAGATCGAAAGTTAATGCAACACTAGGGTTTTAATTAGAAAGAGATTTCAATTAATCAACCTAGGGTTAGACGTTAGTAGCCTCGAAAGAGGTATTAATATAAATTAGGGAATCCTACGGATCAAGTCAAGTGAATAAATCGTCTGGTTCAGTGTTAAATAACAAGTGAAGTCTAGGTGGATTCTTCCTCGGGTATTGTCTTAATCAACTGGTTTTTCCCACAAGTATTTTCCCAATTCACTCTCTGTGTCTTAGCATCCTTAGTTTAGTAATTAGTTAATTAAACATCGATTCCCTTAATACTTAGGCTAGATAATAAAAATATAGCAACTACTAGTAATCTTGGTTCTAGAGGATACGATATTTCCAGTCTTGCCATAGCTATACTACCAAACGATAGGTGCGCTTGCCTTATTCGTTGTCATAGTTAGTTTGGACACGATCAAGTTTTTGGCGCCGTTGGCGGGGACTAAGATATTAGGAGCACTTGATTTTTATTACTTTATCCATTTTTATTTTTGTAATTAATTTTTATTTTATTTCCACTTTGCTAATTTTTCTTTTTCCTTGCTTCTGGCAGGTATTCTAGTTTATGACTAGAAGAAACCCGTCAGGACCTCTACTTTACGATAGTGATATAGAAGGAACCATTCGCAGAAACCAAAGAGAAATTAGGCGAAGCCTACAGTACATACAAGAAGAGCAAGAGAATGATACCAATACTCACCGAAGAGATGGCTAATAATAATCCACTACTCGTGGGGACATCTTCCCGATAAGCGTAAGTGAGAAGGATCGAGCTGCGGTGTTGAGGAGGCCAAAGTATCGAGCTGCAAGCGCGTCACGTATGGGCCAATGGAGAGGATTCCTATCCTATGTCGCTCCGCTTGATGCCGAATGGCGAGGGTGATTAAGTAAGCTAAGTCAAACACATGCCCATGTGCCATGCACCATAAAAAGTAGGCGCCGCGGAGTGTTGACGACGCCGGTGGTGTCTCTCGCCTACTGTCAAAGTGTGAGCTTGGATGGCGTGTAGGTACCTGCAGGATGGGGCGAGAGCGATGCCTTGGAGCGGCGGGATCGAGGTAGCCGAGGCGGGGACTAAGTCTCTCCAACAGAAAAAGGAGTAGTGGATATGGCGATGAAGGTTCTGGAAGTCGCTGCCTTCCATGAATTCCTCTGTATAAAGTCCCAAAGCGCCCCAAACTCGGGATACTCGGCTCGCGTACTAGGCCTCAAGGCGTAATTGACTGCGCTGCACGGTCGTCCAAAGTTTGTCATGACCACTTTCAAGGTGAAATGTGGAACAGAGCTCCAAAGTGAGCTCTAAGTAGGTCACCGACAATATCGAAAAAGTGCCCCCATGGGCTCAGAGTCGGGTGAGGGCCCAAATGCGTCGACTAATTGGACTGCTCTAAGGCGCCCAATCAATACATCCCCACGCCGAGGGGACGGCACGAAGTATATGAAAAGTTCCTCCCGGGTCCCAGGGAAATCAGAAAGGGATGGCGCACTTCGGCAGATGCACTCGCAGAGGTAGCTCCGGGTCCCCTCCAATTTTTTGAAGCGGGGACAGCTGTCTTTTTCCCATGTAGGGGAGTCATTACGTACCTGCAAAAGATTTTCAATAAATCAAGTATCATTGCCAGCCAAAAATGTACTATCATGGTAGTCCTAAATAATATAATTTTAACGCTAAGAACTAAGAACACATAATTGCACCTAATAATGTAAGAACTAGTGAGCAGAGTGTTTCATAATAATTATAAAAAAGAACTGAAATTTTAATATTAACTGTGAGTTAGTAAAGAGTAGATATCAATATAAATGAAGAAAAGAGAAATTAGCTAGCTAATAGAAATAATTAAGAAAACTTAACTAGCAAATAGAAATATCGTAATATTTTAGCATGAATAATTATAAGAAATTAACATAAAATAACTAAATGTAGAGAATAAAAATTAGCAAAATAAAAAAAAGTTTAATCTAACTAAAATTAATGATGAAGAGAATAATAACAAAATAGAGAAAAATAAATAATAGAATAAAATAAAAGGAAAAAATGAACAAAAATGGAGGGGAAGAAAATGGTGACGAGTCGGCTTGGTGGTGGTGGAAGGAGGCGCACTGGACGTGGTGGTGTAGCGGATGGGCGTGGATCATGGGGCTGTGCATCGGGGAAGGAAAAAGGGGAGAGGGAAGAAAAAGAAGGAGAAAAAGGAAAAGGGAGGGAGAGTTTCGGGTTGGAGAGGAAGGGGCAAAAGGAGGAAAGTGGAAGAGAAGGGCGGTGGCCGAAGGAAATAGGAGCGCGGCTAGGGTTTGGGGGAGATTTGGGGAAGAAAGTGAACAAGAGTCGAGGGTTTAAATAGGGATTGGGACACACGGTCAGGGGCCACGCCCATGTGCCCTGTTTTTAGCCCGTGTGTTTCGTAAATGTTGGGTTAGGGCGTGTGCGAAGTCGTGACCCACGCGCCCGTCGTACTACGGGCGTGTTAGGTCACACGGCCGTAATCGCACGACCGTGTGATGCTTCGTTCGTTTCTCCCACGCCCATGTAAAGGTTCACATGCCCGTGTTAATTAATTAGTATCGACCACGGCCTATAGGCGCGGGCGTGTCACACGCCGCGTGTGACTTACTCAATTTCAACCACGGCTTATGGGCACGGCGTGTCGCGCGCCCGTGTCACTTTACCGAGATCGCCACGGTTTTAAGGCACGCCCGCGTGGGTTTATCGCATGCCGTGTTCTTTAGTCGGTTGTCGACCACACCGCATCGCGACGGCCGTGGTATTTTATCACAGCCCGTGTTTTGGGAAAATTTCGCCTTATTTTTGCACGGTCTCGCCACGCCGATGTACCTATTTGTGGTGTCCACACGCCACGCCACGCCGTGTGCAAGGCCATGTGGTAGGGAAATCACGCCTATTAATTTGGTTAGTTTTTAGTTAGGCTAAAAATCGAAAATATGGACATTAATGGGGTTAGTGCTCGGGTTGCCTCCCGAGAAGTGCTTGTTTAAAGTCCTAAGCTAGACTTACCTTTCATTCACATAATCATGGTGGTTCGAGGAGTTGAAATTCCTCATTCCTGCTATCAATTTTGTGAAAATAAGGTTTTAGACGAGTACTATTTACCTTGAAGGTGCCAAATTTGGAATGAGTTATCTCGATTGCACTCGTATGGGAAAATATTAAGTACCGTGAAAAGGGTTGTTCCATTAGGTTCGAGAAGTGGCAACACGAGGATCCGCATTATCCATTAGAATTCGGTCTCCAACCTTAATTTGACTCGTTTTATTTTTGGGCTCGTCATGGCTCTGCTTCGGTTCATCGTGTACTTTTAATTTCTCCTTAGACTGTGTTCACCATTCATCTAATTCCTCGATCTGGAGCCTTCGTTCCTCATGAACGGTTCTGTTCTCAATATGAGAGCTAGACCATGGCTCTGTCATCTTTTTCCGAGGAATTTCCTGCAAAGAAGATTTAACATTAAGTTCACTTATATTAACTGGACTTGTATCATCTTGATCACTAGATATTCCGAAAGAATCACGTGCTTGGAGTTTAATCATGTCATCACCTACACAAAGTATTAATTCCCTGCACCAACATCAATAATGGTCCTAGCTGCATAAAAAGGATCGTCCTAAAATTAAAGGAACGTCACTATCCTCGTCCATGTCTAAAACAACAAAGTCTCATCGAGAATATGAATTTATCAATTTTGACTAGCACATCTTCAATTATACCCCTAGGAAATCTAATAGTTTTATCAGCCAATTGAATGCTCATCCTAGTTTGTTTGGGTTTCCCAAGACCTAGCTATTTAAACATTTTATAAGGCATAACATTGATACTTGCCCCTAAATCAGCTAAAGCATTATTAACAGATAAATCACCAATTAAGCAAGGAATCGTATGAAACTCCCTAGATCTTTTAATTTGCGGGGTAGTTTATTTTGTAAAATTGCCGAGCACACCGCATTTAGCTCCACATGCGACGATCGCCTAACTTCCGCTTGTTTGTTAAAAGTTCTTTAAAAATTTTATGAATTGGGCATTCGCGAAAGAGCTTCAATAAACGGTAAGTTAATATGTAATTTTTTTAACAGTTTAAGAAATTTACCGAATTGTTCATCTATGCAGTCTTTCTTCGTCGCGTTGGGGGTATGGCAAACGAGATTTGTACTCTGTACTTACCAGTTTTGGTTTATTATGGCTTTCTTCCACTTTACCTTTATCTACCACGTTTTCTTGCCTCGATTTTGGTGTATCTAACCCTTCACTATCGTGAGCAGTAATGGCATGAAGTTGCTCCTTTGGGTTAGTTTCAGTGTTGCTTGGCAGGCTGCCTTGTGGTTGTTCAGAGATCAGCTTAGCAAGCTGACCTATTTGGTTTTCGAGCCCTTGAACCGATGCATGTTGGTTTTTAAGTGCTGTTTCGGTGTTTTGAAAGCAGGTTTCTGACACCAAGATGAATTTTGTTAGCATCTCTTCAAGGTTCGACTTCTTCTCCTGTGGGTAGGGTTGTTGTTGAAAGCTTGGAGGGGGTTGTTTTCCGATTTCCTTGACCACCCCATGAGAAGTTTGGGTGGTTCCTCCAACTCGAATTATAAGTGTTACTATGGGGATTATTCGATGTCTAGAATTATTACCCATATAGTTCATCTGTTCGCTTTCTATGCCGTGGTTGTGGGATGGATATTCAGTATTGCCCATTCCTCCTCCATTCGTATCGCATCGCAGACATTGGATGTACTGCGAAGAAACACACAAACCATCAATCTTTTTATTTAAAAGCTCTACTGGTTTGATAGCATGGTCATCAACTGCGTTGAGGTTGAAAACACTGGTCGCCTTTGTTGGCTTCATCTCATAACTTGCCACCGATAGTTATTCAAAGTGACATCTCTTCAATGAATTCGTAAATGACCTCGTGTGTTTTGTTGTTTAGTGTATCGCTGGCGTGGTGCATCAATCAATTGCCTAGTTGAGGGGTTCACACCATTGTAAAAGGTTTGGACCAGTAGCCATAATGGTAACCCATGGTGAGGGCATCTTCTCAATGGATCCTTGTATCTCTCCCATGCATCGTAAAGTGTTTCTAAATCCATCTGCACAAAAGAAGAGATATCATTCCTCAACTTAGCTGTTTTAGCCGGTGGAAAATATTTAAGTAAAATTTTTTCAGTCATTTGTTCCCATGTAGTGATTGATCCTCGTGGTAACGAGTTCAACCACTTTTTAGCTTTGTTCCTCAATGAGAAGGGAAACAACCGAAGGCGAATGGCATCATCAGAAACGCCATTAATCTTGAAAGTGTCGCAGAATTCCAGAAAATTTACCAAGTGATTGTTTGGATCATTATCCTACAAACCATCAAACTGAACAAACTGCTGAATCATCTGAATAGTGTTAGGTTTCAGTTCAAAATTATTTGCAGCAACAGCAGATCTAATAATACTTGATTCAGTTCCTGTTAAAGTAGGCTTAGCATAATCATATATAGTTCGAGAAGCAGGATTTTTGACGACCACCGGAGGTAGCGGATTATTCTGGGGATCAGCCATCTCCTTGGTAATAGTGATATCGTTCTCTTGCTCTTCTTGTATGTATTGTAGGCTTCGCCTTATCTCCCTACGATTTCTGCGAGCGGTGCCTTTTATGTCACTGTCAAAAAGTAATGGTCCTGACGGGTTCCTTCTAGTTATAAACTAAAAATACCTGCCAGAAGCAAATAAAAAGAAAGTTAGTAAATAAAATAAAAATAAATTGTAATAAAAAATAATAATGGCTAAATTAATAAAAATTTAGCGTTCCTAATATCTTAGTCCCCGGCAACGAAGCCAAAAACTTGATGTGTCTCTAACTAACTATGATCACAATAAAGGCAAGCGCACCTATCGTTTAATAGTATAGTTATGGTAAGACCAGGAAATATCGTGATCCACAAAACCAAGAGTACTAGTAATTATATCTTCCTATTATCTAGCCTAAAAATTGGAGTGATTTCTTTTAAACTAAAATTAATTAAAAGCACGACATAGAATGAATTGGGAAAATACTTTTAGACAACTTTATGAAGAGGCAATACCCAAGGAAGAATCCACCTAGACTTCACTTATTACTTTTGATTCATACTATTTATTCACTTGACTTAATCTGTAGAAATCCCTAAATTATGTTAATATCTCTTTCGAGACTAAAAACAACTAACTCTAGGTTGATTAATTGAAATCTCTTTCTAATTAAAACCCCTATCGTCGCATTAACTCGATCTATGGATTCCCTTATTAGATTTGACTCTAATCTGGCAGATTTATGTCGGCCTATTTCTAGGGTTGCAATCAACTCCGCTTAATTGTGTTGATCTACTCTTAAACAGAGACTTTTGCTCCTCTGAATAAGCACATTCGACTTGAATCAATAACCTGAATTATTAAAACAAGAATAAGAACCCACAATTAAGAATAAGAACAAGTATTTTTCTTATAAATCAAATAGTAATAAGATCCGTCTTAGGTTTCATCCCCTTAGGTATTTAAGGGATTTAGTTCATACTGATAAAGGGAAACATCTTAAAATAAGGAAAACTACAAAACATAAGAAAACCCAAAAACTTCAAGAGAAATTGATAGGAGATCTTCAGTCTTGATGGGGATCCTTCTTCCAAGCTGCTCCCAAAGGCTGTCTTCGAGTCTTTTCTGCTTTCTACTCTGTGTCTCTTTAAGTCCTCCCCTAGGGTGTTTATATAGGTTTTGGAGCACCTTTCTTGGCCCACAAGTAGCCTTTTCTAAATAGAATTAGACTTGGGTTCGGCAGGGACACGCCCGTGTGACACGCTCGTGTACGATAGTCCAGACCGTGTTCGCTTCTGCTCGTCACACACGGTCGTGTGGTCTACCCGTTTGAGATAGTCCAGGCCGTGTTGATTTCCAAGGTAGGCCCATTTTGTCCCTTTTTGGCCCATTTCTCGTTCTTTTTTACTCTCTAAGCTCTCCTGAGTGTAAAACATGAAATTCAAGGATTAGGAGCATCGAATTCATCAAATCTAATGAAAATTCATCCAAAAATAAGCCAAGCATGGGGTCAAAATATGTATAAATTGTGGTTTATCATATATAGTTAACTTAAAACATCAACGGAATAAAATTCCTAAAATCTATCAAAATTAAATTATAAAATAAACTAAAAATCCTAAAGTCCTACTAAAATAAGGAACAAATATGTAACAACCCGTTTTTGGGTCAAATCAGAATAGTGGTTTTGGGACCACAAATCTGAAGTAAAAATATTTATTTTATTATTTTAATAAGGTCTACAGCATGATAGATTAATTTCGTGAAAGTTTCGTAAAGAAATTTTACTGTTTGAATGGTTAATTTGATAAAAATGACTAAATCGCGTAAAATGTAAAATGCATGTTCTATTAGTTAAAGGTGTCAATAGCTTTGGATTTTAATTATGGTGGTCTTAAATGGTAATTACACCATTTTAAATGTTAGTGGACTTTTATGGACACATTAATAGGTGTTTTAAATGGTTTATTAGTAAGGTTAATTTGGTAATTTGGTTAATAACATAAAATAAATAAATAAAACAAACAAACAAACAAACAAAGAATTAAATGTTATCATCTTTTTCATAGCCGAATGAAGCATGGAGAAAATCCATTTTAGGGCTTGAAAGCATTCGGTCACTTTGGAGCTAATTTGTAAGTCCAAATTTGTCATGTTTTTAATGATTTCCATGTTTTTGTGATCGTTGCTTCGTATTCTAGCTAGCCCGTACCTTAAATTTTGAAATTGTTAAAGATTTATCATGTTTCCATTGTTGAATGCTTGAGTAATTTGATGGTTGATGATGGATTTTGAATAGTTGTTGATAGATTTACTAGTTTTGTAAAGTGGTTTTTGACAAAAATGTCAAAAAGGGATTAATTTGTGAAATTGTAAAATTATGTGGGTAAAAGTGTAAATAAATTAAAAATATGGGCTGCTAGTAATATGTATTAAATTCGGCTAAGCATGGGTTTGTACTGAATTGCATGAATTTTCAATTTTATGTGATAAGGACTAAATTGTAAAAATGTGAAAGTTTAGGGGCAAATGTGCAAAATGGCCCTAATGTGTGTTTTTGTGCTAAATTGAATGAAATGATGATTAAATAAGTAAATTTTGATAATATATAGATCAAGATAAGCCGAGATCGGGTTTAGATCGGGGAAAAGGAAAAGTGGACGAATAGTCGATAATTTTCATCTGAGCAACTCGAGATAAGTTCGTATAATTAGAATCGAACTTTTAAATTCTTGTAATTATTTGAAATGAATGTATGTAATTGAGTAAATGATCTACTTGAAATTCAAATGCCTTCTTGATATAGTCCGATGGTTACCAAGCCCCGCTTGAACGCAGTGAGGAATTCGTGAGAATACGAGTGACATGTCACTAGGGTTACTGTTTAGGTTGAGATTCCTGCATGTGTTGCGGACTCACCGCAGCTCGTATGAGTTTATCGATGTATTAGCTCATAAGAGCTTATCTGCTTTCACTTCGCCGAGCCACCGTTTCATCTCAATAAAGCTGCATCGCTCATCACTCACGAGGAGCTTATCGATCATAGCTCAAAGAGCGGAAATGATAATGAATTGACAGACATCGATTTATATACGTAATGCATATCACCCGAGTATCCCTTGAAATTCTAATAGGTTCAACGGGCATAAATTACGTTATTGGTTATGTGATAAAACTATGTGTTATACGGATAAATTACTGTTTATACGGATGAATTAATGTTATTACGGATGGATTACTATTTATACGGATGAGTTATTGTTATTGAATGAATTATTGATCATATGATTGAGAGTGAAATGTTACAAATGATGTACATGATATATGAATTTGATATGATACAATGTATTGAGTACTAAATTGAGATAATGGATGATTATATGAACTTATGTGACTAACTTGTTAATAAATGCTTGTGTTTAAGCATTTGATAATTGAATTGGGTACACCTTATTTATTGTCTTGATCATGTCTAAATGGTAAGTTTAATTCTAAATTATACGGGCTTACTAAGCTATAAAGCTTACTCTGTTTCTTTTCTGTGTTTTATAGAGGTTTGGTAGCTCGTTCGATTCGGATAAGTCAGAGTTACGCATCACACTATCCAGTTGTCGATTGGTACCTTTGAACTTATGGATGTATGTAAATATGACATGTATAGGCTAGTTATAAAGATGATGGTTATGGTTACTTGAGATAGTGATTTTGGTACATGTTGTGGTATAAATTAAAGCCATGTGATTTGGCTTAATTTGGTATAATGTTTTGGTTGTGTATAAGTATTCAAATATGGTATGTTTTGGCAAGTAGTAGATGGAATGGAAATATGCAAATGTTTTCTTAATATGAAATAGGCATATGAATGGAAAATGAATGATATTAATTAGGTATTTGAATACTATGTCGAATTGGTATAAATTGTGTATGAAATGTTGTGAATTGGCTTCCTATTGAGTTATAAAAATGTTGCCATTTATGTTTGTGCATGCATGTATAAATAGGGTGGCAAAATGGCTTTGCAAATAGCCTATTTTTGTCCACACGGGCAGAGACACGGGCGTGTGTCTCGGCCGTGTGTCCCCTGGTGTTGATATTAAAACCAAGTCAGTATGCTCCACATGGTCTCACACACTGGCGTGTGACTGGCCGTGTGGTACAAGTCAGTATACCCCCTAATTGGCACACGGCCTAGCATACAGGCATGTGACTTAGCCGTGTTGTATAAGTCAATATACCCTACAAGATTGGCACGGCCTAGCACACGGCCTGGCACACGGGCGTGTGTGGCCACTCCGAAGGGCACACGGGCTAGACACACGGGCGTGTGGTTGGCCGTGTGACCCAAGTCAATATGTACCCCCTGTTTTCACACGGCCAATGACAGAGGCGTGTCTAGTGGTCGTGTGAGACACACGACCTGGCCACACGAGCGTGTGTCTTCTGTATTGAGAAAAATTTTTAAAGTCTCGTAGAAGTTTTATAAGTTATCAGTTTAGCCTCGAACCTCTCTTAAAGCATGTTTAAGGCATCGTAGGCTATTGTAAGGGACAAATTGAATGATGATTGTATGAAATGATTGAATGTATGAGAAAAGTACGGTTATATATGTTATAAGTTCGGTAATGCTCCGTAACCCTATTTCGGTGTTGAATACGGGTGAAGGGTGTTACATTTATTGGTATCAGAGCTATGGTTTAGTCGATTCTAGGACTAACGTAGCATATGTGAGTCTAGCTATACATGCCATATAGAACCTGTGATAGTGTGATATCTCCCGACTCTAACAAAAATTATTTTAATTAGACAGATATGCTTTCCAACCGAGCTAATTCTGATAGTGCAGAAAGTGGTACTCAAATATTTAAGCGAAAATGTGTTTATGATGAGTTGAAATTCATAAAGGTATGAATAAAAGTTCATGATATTATGTTATTGATAAATGTTATGTTATGTGTATGTATATGTGAGAGTTAAATTTGAGGCTTTACGACCCTCACCCCCTTATCAGTATAGTGTTACAATGAAATCCGTAAGATTTAGATTGAATAAACTTACAAGTGTGGAATTACAGAGTTTCGTGATTGAAAGATTAATACTGTGGTAAGATAAGAGAATGAGTCAATAGTAAAAACAGTACTAGAAGAGATATCGAATCGTTTTGAAGGCTATTTGGATTATGCAAAGTCACTATTAAAGAAGAAGTTGACTTCGATGAAACAAAATATTCAGGTGTGATATCTAAAGAATGGATTAACTAGAAGTTCTACTTAATTGATTTCTGTTACTAATGGGATAAAAAGGAATCAATAATGACAGAATTAGACAGTGGAATAATATTTGAATTGTAAAGATATCTGTGTACAGCAGTATAGTTGAATAGCTTATAATGATCTTTTCTGGGTATTCTATGTAATCAATTATTCTCAGAGGTATATGTGGCTATTTATTTTCAAATGAAACTCTTATCATATGAGAACGCTAGCTAAACATATTGATAAACGAAAGCATTGTTGGTCTGTTTGGGTTATGATCGGCATTGCTCTATCTTTCCCTTGTATTCTATTCCATTGTGTTGATAGAAAATTCGACGGTAAAATCCATATGATGCTAGTATTTTGTTTCTATTGGTTATTGTTTTGTTGAATATACATGAAGATTATATTGCTTCTGTCACAGTTGATTTCAGTGCTTATGAGTGATTTCAGTGCTTATGAGTTGATTTCAGCTGAAATTCTGATTTCCAAAGGCTGTGTAGTAGCTTAGAATGATGAAATAAAGTGTTAATTGAGAAAGACAAGTTTAATTTAAGGATAAATTGATCAGGGACTAAATTGTAAAAACTAAAAAAATTGAGGTAAATGTGTAATTTCAAAAATTAAAGGGTATAAATTGTAAAGTGAATTAGAATTGAAATAGATGCTAATTAATGAGTAATTTTATATTATAGATCAAGAAACAGAAGATAAACGGGAAAAAGAAATTATGAGACTAGTCCACGAATTTCTACAAATTCTACAAATAGGCCCATGTAAGTTCATATGATCTAACTTTGATATTTATATTGAATTGATATATGGAATTATGTATTTATTTATATTATATGTTAAAGAAAAAAAATGGAAAATTTATAAATATGAAACTTGACTGATAATTATGTATATTCATGTTTATGAATGATTATCGGAATAAATACATACAAAATTCATGAAAATAACGGTACAAGGAATATTGATTGTTATTGAATTGAATGTATGTGGAATTATGATATTTGAATATTGGATATATTGAAACGGATTAATTTAACAAGTGATGAATTTATTGAAATTATATTGATTGAGTTGATATATATATTGATTATATTGACTAACTGAATTGAAATAAATATTGATTGTTACTGAAAAGTGAATTGAATTGAATTGAATTATGAATATATGTGAATATTGAAATTGAATTGAATTGAATTGTATTGTATTGAATTATGAGTTTGTGAGATTATTTGAATTGTGAATTGATTGAGAATTGAAAAGTGAATTGAATACCCTATTAACTATATCGGGCTGAGTCGGATATAGTTGGCATGCCATAGGATTGGAAGTGTTCAGGAATTACTTCGACTTCGAGTCGATGAGACACTGGGTGTCAAATTATTACTTCGGATAAATTCGATGAGGTACTCGGGTACCAATTTACTTTAAGAAGATCGATGAGACATCGGGTGTCAACTTATTACTTCGAATTATCCGATGAGGCACTGGGTGTCGTACTGGTGTGTTCTGGTTGGATCCGTGTATCCGTCCGAGTCCGAGTCGGGTTAATAGGGGTACATAATGATTTGGCAAAATTGATCGATACTGAACGATATTGTCTGTGAATTTTGGAATTGGAATTGAATAGCGAAATGATTTATGCAAATCATATACATGAACCATGGGTTTATGAATGGAAATTTTTATAGTTGAATGATGTGTGAACACAATGAGAAAAGCCATGAGACATTGAATTGAATTATATAAATGAGATGCATGAATCATGAATTTATGAAATTGATATTGATATTGTTAAATGATTGTGTATTAAATTGTGAAAAGTTATTTGAGATAGTAAATTTATGAGAATTGTATGTGCTATGAATAATGTATATATATATATATGTAATTAATATTGAAAGACTTATGGTTATTATCAGTATATATATCTGAAATACTTGGTAATGATAATTAATTGATAAATATTGAAACATGTTTTGGAAATGGTATTTAGTTCATATATTGAAAAGTGACGTGCAAAATATGTGATTATCTTTAATATGTTGATACAAGGAAATTATGTATATGGTGATGAGTAATAAACCCAAGTATGATATGTCAAGAAGATAAGTTTATCAATATTGAATTTATATGTACTATGTGCAAGTATGCTAACTATTGTTGTTGCTTAATGATTAGGCAAGTGCCACGCTATTGATTGAATAGAAGTATGTTTATTTATTTGAAGCACTGAAAAGGTAAGTATTTAAGTGAAAGTAAGTTAGTGCTCATGAAAGAATGGTAAGGCTTAAATTATGAAATTTCTTATGAAATGACTTATTATGTGTCCAATATGAAAAGGGTTGGTTAAATGCACTAACTTGTAACTATGGCTGAATGACATGCATATGAAATAAGTGTAAAAGAGTTAAAGTTATATAAAATTTTACTAAGCTTGAGGGTATATGTCTATGAGTGATACTATGGATTAGTTCACCTTGTGAATTAGTGAGAATAGTTTATAAGTATTACAGTACCAATAATGGGTTATTTTTTATATGTAAAGTTTTATAATTGAAATAAATTAGTATGATTAAAGATTATACGAGCTTACTAGGCATTCATTGCTTACATGTTTGTTTTATTTATCTATCTTACAGATTATCGGAAGCTCAAACGGGTTGGAAGCTTATCGGAGCCATATCACACTATCCATTGGTTCTATCGGTAATTATGGATGACTTGATTTCGTTATAATGGCAAGTATAGGTTATTTTGATTAAGTGTTAGTCTATAGGTGTTATGTAGATATTAGTCATTTATTTGGTTTGCGTTTTAGTATTGTGGTATTTGCATGATTTGCCTTATAATGTTGATGCGATTGATTGATGAGAGGTAAAATAGTAATCGAATATACATAAGAGGTGCCTAAAAGTATAATGATTATGTATGTCTAAATAAAAGTTAATACAAAGAATCATGAAAGAGTAAAATTAGCATTAAAATAGTTTCTGGACAGCAGCAATGGTTCAAATTTTAAAAATCACCAAAAATTGTGAAAATCGAATTAGAGGTTTAATAAAACATTAAATTAAACTTTATTGAGTCTAGTTTTTCATAGAAGAAACGGTGTAAGCAATGGAATTATAAATTATGAGATATAATAAATTTTCTGAGACAATGTCAGAATGATTTCGGGTTCCCCTGTTCTGAATTTGGAAAATCATAAAAAATTTTAAAAAAATAATTAGATGTTTAAATTTATATTTTTAAATTATTAATGAGTCTATTTTCAATAGAAAGAAACAGAAACATCATCCAAATCTTGTACTAAGAGATAATTAATTTTTAGTGAAGAAAGGTCGAAGCTGTCAAACAGCAGAATAGGGATAAATTTGAAGATTTTACTGTATTTATTGGCTAAATTATAATTTCTGAAATTTTTATGATAGAAAGATATTTGAGTCTAGTTTCAAAAAAATTAAGCGGATCTTAATTTAGAATTCTGTAGATCTAGATATAAATAATTTAATGACTACGACTCAAGTGAACAGCTTTGATATGAACATAAGTAAATAGTGGAATTATCTGTAATTTTTCTGTAAACTCCGGTAACATCCCGTAACCCTGTTTCGGCGACGGATGTGGGTTAGGGGTGTTACAATAAGTCAGTATACCCTACAGGATTGGCACGGCCTAGCACACGGCCTGGCACACGGGCGTGTGTGGCCACTTCGAAGGGCACACGGGCTAGACACACGGGCGCGTGGTTGGCCGTGTGACCCAAGTCAGTATGTACCCCCTGTTTTCACACGGCCGGTGACACGGGCGTGTCTAGTGGTCGTGTGAGACACACGGCCTGGCCATACAGGCGTGTGTCTTCTATATTGAGAAAAATTTTCAAAGTCTCGTAGAAGTTTTATAAGTTATCGGTTTAGTCTCGAACCGCTCCCAAAGCATGTTTAAGGCCTCGTAGGCTATTGTAAGGGACAAATTGAATGATGATTGTATGAAATGATTGAATGTATGAGAAAAGTACAGTTATATGTGTTATAAGTCTGGTAATGCTCCGTAACCCTATTCCGGCGTTGAATACGGGTGAGGGGTGTTACAAAATAACCCTAAGATATTAGAGTTATTTGCTTTCATTTTAGTCACTCAAGTGTTAAATCTCTAACGACAATTAACTATACACATCATATCATGTTTACACTTTTATTTTGGTCACTCAACCTTTAGGTCGTTTTCATTTTGATCACCTAGAAAATATCTTTTTAAAATATTGTTTGGGGTAAAAAAATCAATGACTAAAGTGAAAAAGGTGGTAGATCTAAAATAATACACAAAAGCTATGAATTTGTACTTGTTTATCTCATTACCAAAAAATTTGATTTTTTTAATATTGAAAATTTAAATTTTAAAACATCAAAATAAATTGCATAAATTGTTGAAATTTTTTTATCCATTAATAATATCAACTGATTTATTACTATAATATTAAATTTAATTAATTTAATATCCTTTTAAATTTTAAAATTAACTAAAAACAACTCAAATAACTCATATTTAATAATTTTCTATGAAACTTAAATTTCTTTTGATTATATAATCTTGAATCTTCTATGCTAAGCTAAAAGTAAAGGAAAATATCCTTGCAATTAATTAAATTAATTACTTGTTCTTCATTTTGGTAAATAAGTGATGAAAAATTATGAGTTTTGTTTTGCATGGAAGATGAAACTAATTAATTTAATTAATTGTAAGGATTTTTCTTACTTTTAGCTTAGTAAGGAAGATTCATGATTATATAGTAAAAAAATTGGGTTTCATGGACAACTATTAAAGATAATAATTTTTATTGATAATTTTTTTTAAAAAAATTTCAAAACATCAAAATAAATTATTGAAACTTTTTTTATCTATTGATAATGTCAATCGATTTGTTACTATAAGTTTAAATCTTAATATTTAATAATGTATATTTCAAAACCCAAATTTAGAATTTTTGGCAATGAGATATGTAATAGCCAATTTTGGCCGAGATCAAAAACAAAAATTAAAACCCAACCCAAAACAGCCCAAATCCTTAAACCCATTTAATCCCAAACCCAACAGACCCAACCTGGCCCAAAATGGCCCAAAATCTAAAAGGCCCGATAGGCCCAAAATTTCAAAAAAATTTCAAAAAAATTTAGGGTTTCTGAAACCCTAAACAGCCTAGCCGCCGCATGCTAGCCTCCCCTAGTCCTGCTTTGGCCAGCACCGCACGTCAGCCGCTCCTCCACGCATCGCACGCCTCTGACACCTGCAAAAATTAAATGCAACAACAGAGAACAACACAGAAGAAACAAGTAGAAACAAACAAAAAAAATAGAAAATAAACAGTTTGTAACTAGTTTATAAAAGGCCACAAATGGCCATTTTGTTTGGTCTTCTTCCCTTCAGATACAAACATCAGAAATAAAATAAAAAAAACAGAGATTAAAACAAAAAATTGAAAAGGTGATTGTTGTTTTAGTTTTGTTTTTATTTACCTTAAAGTTTTATTTTTTTATATACATACATACAAAAGAACCAAAAAGAAAAGGTAAGGGAACCTTACCTGAACCCACACGGATGCGCCGTCGGAGGGCTCACTGTCGCCGCAATCGGATTCGAAAGGGGGTCGAGGGCCTTTGGTTCCGGTGCCTATGGGGATTCAAAGGCTCGGCTTCAAACGTGGCTCAAAACAGGGGCTAAAGGCCTATTTTGCGCACCGTCGGCCACCGTATGCGGTGGTGGTGTGGCGGGCAGCAAGCAAGCTCGTCGAAGGGAGCCCAATCGATCGGGAAAGATGAGAGGGAGAGAGGGTTTTGAGTGGCTGCTGTTTTTTTTTTTCTAAATTTAGGGTTAATTGTGATTTCAGAAAAAATTTGGGCCTTTTATACATTTAATGAAACGGCGCCGTTTTGTTCAAGGGTAACCGCGTATATTCCTTCAAAAGGGATATTTGCGCGATGGGTCCCTCCCTGTTGCAGCACCATTCGATCAGACCCTTTTTCGTTAGTTTCCTTTTTACAGATTTTACCTTTTAATTTCGTTGGGTTTTCAATCAGGTCCTTGACCCATGGATGCGCATAAGGGCTGGGAATATTTTCCTAATCAGTCCCTCTTTCTTTAAGCGCGTTCTATTTTGGTCCCTAGCAACCCTTTTTTATTTATTTACAATCTAAACCCCGAATTTTAGTTCGATTGCAATCTCTTCCTTAATCCATTTAATTTATTCATTTAAAAAAAACTATTTTATTATTATTTATTTTAAGTTTTCTTTTTTTTATATATATATTATTTATTTTAAAGTGTTCTACATATTATTTATTTAATTTTTATACTATTTATTTTAAACTATTATATATTGTCTTTTAAATCTTTTATATATATATATATTTTTTTTTTTTAAACGGTTTTATATGTTATTTTTTATTATTTATTTTAATCTATTTTATTATTATTTATTTTAAGCTTCTTATATATTGTTTATTCGATTTTTTTATTATTTATTTTGAATTGCTTTTTATAACTTATTTATTTTAAACTATTATAATTTACTTTAAATTGTTTTATATATGTTTTGTTTCGTTTTCTTTGGTTGTCAATATTGGTATTTAAATGGTGTATGGTGTGAGATTATTGCCATTGCATGTACTATGATTCGTTTATTTGTTTTTTCATATTATTGTCATTCACTTGTGTAATATTTTATTCATGTACATCATTCCATGCTCATTATTACATTTTTATTTCATGTCATCACATTGTGAATTAAACCCCAATGTATTTATCCAATATAGATCGTTTTATTTTACTTGAACAAAATAATGCATGTCGTTTAGTATTGTACTAGTTATTGTTCAAAAAAGAAAATCTTCAAAAACAAAGGCAACATTTCGCGTCGGGAATTCGAGAAATCATGCCTAACTTACGGAGTTTCGGTTTTCTTGTTAAACCGAAATAGCTAAAATATCCTTTTAAATTTCAAAACATTAAATTTCGAAAAATTTAAAGGCAAACTCGTTCTCGAGGGTTCAAATGTCGATCCTAACTTCTTGGATGTGGCATTGTGTTATCTCGGACGAGTTGGCCCTTGAAGCTCGCTTTCAATTCAATTCAAGCATTTAAAAAAATGAACATTGATAAAAAGGAATCGATTTTTAAAAATCATTTCGAATTTTCAATTTTCGACACTTAGATATTAATTAATCGATTAGGTACCAATTTTGGGCGTGACGAGAGGTGCTAATCCTTCCTCGCACGAATCGACTCCGGACCAGCTTTTCTCAAATTTCAGAGACCGAAATCTTGATTTTAATAAAATGAAACTACCAAATTTTTAGGTGATCCGATCACACCTCAAAAAAATTGGTGGCGACTCCCATTTTTATAAAAATCGACCCTCTTTTCAAAAATGGTTTCGACAAGATAAACAAGTATAATTTGACAATATTTTTGTATTATTTTAGATTTTATAGTTTTTTCACTTTAATCCTTGATTTTTTTTTACCCAAATCAATATTTAAAAAAGATATTTTTGAGGTGACCAAGATGAAAACAATCTAAATATTGGATGACTAGAATGAAAGTAAAAAAATGACGTAGTGTATATAGTTAATAACCGTTAAAAATTTAACGTTTTACTGCCTAAAATGAAAATACCCTAAAAATTAAATCATCAAATTGGAAAGATTTCATTTTGTAACAACAGAATGAGTCAAAAAGATAGTTTTCTAAGTTTGTCCATCATACAGCTTTATTTGGTCAACTCAACTTGAATGTTTTATCTGATGATAAAACGGTAAATATAGAATTATGTGAGTCATATATAGAAATGATAATCTCGTAGAATGTTTTCTTATGCAGCAATTTGTATTCTTTATAGCAGCTTTTTTGCTTTTTAATTAAGTAAAAACTTTTACTTTTATTCTAAAAAAATACATATTTTTTATTTTTAATAAATATTAAATGAATGATTATATTTTAATAATTATAAAATATGTTAGCTAAATTCCACGATCGAAAGTGGTCACGCAGCGTGGGAGCTGCATGATCCATACCTGGAATTTAGAGATTTCATTTTATTAAATACAATAATAATCGATTAATTTAAGTATAATTCAAACTATATGGAAAGAGATTTCACTAAAAATCTCCAATACGTTCATTGCTTATGTCACGTAATTTCAATTTTCAACTTAATTTCGAAAATATTAATTGAACTTGAAATTAATGAAATTAAGACAATTGTATAAAATAATGACATCACATTATTTGTATCTTTTTTCAATAGTTTAATACTATATTAGCATTCTAAATTTTAATATTTTCATTTTAAAAAAGATCAAATAAAAAATTTAAAATTAAAATTAAAATTATTAACGTGACATTAAACTATTGAAAAAAAGATACAATTCTTTCTCCTTCCATCCCATTGTTTACTTTAATTAATTAAATTGATTTTAATTAATTAAATCCATTGAGCCAAACATTAAAAATCCAACTCATACGATGTCTTCCATCCAATTCTTACAACGTCGAACTGAAATTACAAGTTGTGATGATCTGGCCAGCTAGGAGTGCCAGATGTGTCAAATCATTTGAGTGGGTCATCTACTATAGGTCCTCCGCTGTAACGCAATCATTTTTGCCCTCAATAAATCCAAACAACTTTCTCCAATTGAGCTACTTTTCATTCCCAAAGTGGCAGAAAAGGTAATTAAAGAATCTATTTTGTCCTATTTTCTCAGAAAATTCTTTTTCTAATTTTTTTCTTCCGACAGTAATTCCAAATAAAGCTAAGTTCTAATCTTGAAAGCCTATCGACATAACGGAATTTAAAAAGAAATAAAAAAATCAAGAGTCTAAACTGCGGAAGGTGAAATGATATATATGCCCTTCAGTTACTACTATTACAACATCGGCATTTGAGTGGGGGTACTTGGAGAGTTTCATATCTTTTAACTGCAACATGCAACCGTTATGTTACTTACCTATATTAACTAAGCTTAAAAGATTGAGTTGGGTGAATTTGACCAAATTACCCTCCCATGGGTTAATTAACCCTAGTTTATGATCATCATTGTGATTAGGGTTAGGGTTTTGATAAAAGAATAATAATTTTGCTTGCCTTAGAGCAACATCCAAATCTAAACAAGAAAGATTGGGATTGATTGATCTTTTGTCCACACAACAATTTGGTAGGGTATCCAATTTCTTGTCTCAGTTACTTGATTTTTTTTTTTCCTTTTTGCTTGTGAGAAAAGAAAAGAAAAGAAAATTCCTAAATAGTATGACATTTTAGTTTATTTTATTGGTAATTTTTTTTCTGAGATGTAATAATTAGGGGAAGTGTCAAACAAAATTATTTTGCATCTTATCTTAGAATGATTAGAAGTATGATATTGGGAACTTGTAATATGATCCAATATATTATTGTGTAAATTAGAAACAAAACGTAAGAGCAACAACAACGTAATTACTAATAGGATAATGTTCGAATTAATAGCCTTTTAATTCATTTTTGGTAAACTATTAAAATAGTCACTTTTGTTTATTTCAAGTTACATTTTAGTCACTTATGTTTGAAATGTTATGTTTTAGTTACTTACGTTATCACATTGTAACATTTTAGTCATCGGAGCCGTTAATTGCCATTAACGGTGTAACGATAAGTTGACGTGACACGTTAAATCATCATTTCAAACAAAAAATTTATGTTAATTTATACAATCGGTCCCCATAAATTTTCGTTTTAAGCAATTTAATTTTTTTCCTTTAATATTGTTTTAACTTTCCTTTTTTTTTTTTTTATCATTCTCTTCGCTTCTCTCCGTTTTTTCCTCCTTTCTCCTTTTCTTTTAATGTAGTTTCTCTATGTTTTTCATTTGTTAAAACTAGCCACTATACTTTTTTTATTTTTTTGAACAATTTAATTTTTTTTTAGTGAGGCAAGCTTGTGGACTAGGTTTAACAAATGGAAAACATAGAAAAACTACGTTAAGAGAAATGGAGAAGAGAGGAAAGCAGAAGGAGAAGAAGAAGATAATGGAAAAGAAAAAAGAAAAGTTAAAAGAACATAAAAGAAAAAATTAAATTGCTCAAAAAATATAGGGACCAATTGTAGAATTTAACCTAAAATTTTTGTTTGAAATGATGATTTAACGTGCCACGTCAGCTTACCATTACACAGTTAACGGTAATTAACGGCTCAGTGACTAAAATGTTACAACCCGATAACGTAAGTGACTAAAACGTAACATTTCAAACATAAGTGAGTAAAATATAATTTGAGGCAAATAAAAGTGACTATTTTAATAAATTATCCTTCATTTTTATGAAAACATTTTCAATTGTTTTATAATGAGATGCATCGTAGAAATTAAGAATATTGTCAAACAAAAAAAAATCATATACTATTGCCCTATTCAAGTGAATGAAGAAGTAAAAAAGAAGTAAAGAATTTGATGCAATTTGATAATATATATTTTTTCAAATCTGAACCAAATACATACTCTCTTTTTTTTCATAAAAGAAATTTGAGATGCTACTGTTTTCCAACTTGGTTGATTTATTTGTTTAATTTAATTCGGAACCTTACCACATATATTAACTGTAAAAGTATTATGAAGACCCTTATATTAAGAGTTGATTGCATTTTGTTTCATTTATTAAAAAAATGAGTAAATTAGTCCCTATAAATTAGATCAAAAGCAAATTAAAATTTTCATTTTCATTCATTTCAACTGTTAAAAACTACTCACTGTATGTCAAAATAAGGTACATGTAACTCGTCACGTGTAATTATCTGGTTATTTTATCAACTAACCCACTTTTTAATAGTAAAAATTAATAAAATTTTTAACATGAAATACCAATTTGCTCTTTAATCTAACGATAATGACTAATTTATCTATTTTTGAGTAGAAAAATAAAATACAAATTGACTCCTAGTACAAGGATCTCTATAGTACTTTTACCAGTAACTAAATAAGCCAAAAAAATTGGATTAATTATGTAATATATTACAAGAAAATTAATTAAAACCGAAATAAAATTGACATCACCTCCTTTTATATAAATAAATTGGCCCCATTCACCAGCAAAGGACAAAAGAGTCATTCCAATTTTCCTAACCATTTATTAAAGTCCTTTTCCTCTTCTTTTCTTTTCTTTTTTTAATTTTCGTCTCTCTTTTCCCAATCTTTCTATGCATTCATGGCTATTCTGAGAAACAAAAAGAGCAGCAGCGTCTATACTTTCGTATTTTCATTATTTCCCTTAATCTTCTCTATTTCTCATTCCACTTCAATCCATGATGTTCTAGTTTCAAGGGGATTACCAGCAGGGCTACTCCCAAAGGAAGTGAAATCGTATACACTAGCAGAAGATGGAAGCCTAGAAGTATTGTTGGATGGACCATGCTTGACCAAGTATGAAAACAGGGTGTTCTTTGACAGCGTAGTGAGGGCTAACCTTACCTATGGCAGCCTCATTGGGGTGGTTGGGCTAACCCAAGAAGAACTATTCCTTTGGTTACCTGTTAAAGATATCATAGTAGATGACCCTAAATCTGGTCTCATCTTGTTTGACATTGGTGTTGCTCACAAACAACTCTCCTTATCTCTCTTTGAAGAACCTCCTCACTGTAAAGCTCAAGGTAAACCATTCTCTTCCTAATTTTCTCATCTTCCGAAACTGGAAAATCTTTTCATTAAAGAAAGTAGGGTCATAGCTTCATTAATAGGATTTTTTATTATAAATTATAACTTCATTTTGTTGGTGTGTTTAATGTTTAGATAAATTCTGATTTTGTGGTTAGTTAGGTAGGGTTATTATATTCTTAGTGAATAAAAATGTTTTTTTTCTTTTGATTGTATCGATAAAAATGAGGTGATATTGATTTAAATTCAAACCGTTAGATATAATCATAATTTTTTTAAAAATGGATTTTAGATTTTAATTTAATTATATTTAGAATTATTTATAATCTATTTTTACTCGTAAATAAAAAGACAAAACGCGTTTTAACATGCTTAAACTTAAATTTTTCTGTCTATGCCTAGTGAAAACTCAATCTGCATTACTTACTAACAAAAGAAAATGAATTCAAAAATCCGTTCAAAAATTGAATTTAAAAATTTATGTTGCTAATTTTTTTATTTGGTTTCTTAAAAGTATTTTGATTAATCTTAAAAACGAATTTTTATTATTTGGTTATAGTTCAACTAATAATGTGAAGGTTGTTGCAGGGATGTTGAAGAATCAAGGGAGAAAGGAGAAAGGATTGGAGGCTGTGAGATAGAAAAAAATTTCCAAGCTGTTTCAAACGTTTGCCTTTTTTTTTTTTTTTACATTTTTGTTCAATATATACAATAATTACTTAGGTTTTTCTTTTAATTATAGTTATAATATAAACAATTTTAGTTTGTGTTTAAGAGTTGTAAAGAAGTGTTTCTTTCAATCTGGCTTCCTAATCAAATTAGAAAGTCTAATTTTTTCCTCTTTAAATTGACTTCCATTTTCTTTTGTTTTAATCCAATTCAAAGATTAAATTTTTTTTTTAAATTAGCACAACAAATCATTTTAAATTTATATATTGATAGCCTTATTTTATTAGTGTAATGATAAGATATATTATACTTTAAAAAGAAAAACACTGCTTAAATATTAGAAACAACAAATCTCATAAGTTAATGTAAAATACATAGACATGATAAAATTTAAAATCGTTATATTAATTTTTTTATAAATTTGTCACCATAATGTAGTCTACTTTCAAAGTTTCTTTTTTTTTTTTTAAATGAAATCTTTCAAATAGAAGATGTGAAAGCCTAATTTTGTCCGGGCTTGGACAAAAACCAAACAGAAAAAAATAAATAAATAATTCCAGTCCAATTACAATATCAGCCTAAATAGCCCCCAAAAAATAAAAACCCTAATAGTCCAGTGGCCCACAACCTAAACTAAGTTTTCAGAAAAAATAAAAAACCCTAGCCGCCACTTCTCTCTCGTCGCCCGAGATCTGCCACCGCCAACTGTCCCCGTCCTGCTGTTGACACAACCACCACCTGCAAAGAAGAACCAACATGAAAAAGAAACAGTAGCAAACAATAGAGAAAAAAAATAAAAATAATCTTTGTCAGAAATGGCTTTAAAAAGCCTAAAGAATGATTGTAAAGGGAGGATTTTTGACAAAAAAAAAGGGCAATCGAAATAAAAAAATCAAAAAACTTCAAAGGTTTTTTTTGTGTTTATTTATTTTTCCGAAGCAATATATATATATATATATATATATATAAAGAGATTTAATGAAAAAGAAAAGATCGAAGCTTTTTGTTTTTTACCTTTTAACGCTTTTGGCCTTTAGATCTAGATCGTGGGAGTCGAAAGGTCGAAAAGGGGATCTTTTTGTGATTCCAGCCCATCAGAGAAATGAGCCGTCGTTGGTGATCGGTACGTCGCGCGAAGTTCATCGATGCCAAGGCTGGAGCAGAGGAGAGTTCAAGAAAAAAAAGGAGGTTTTGAGTTTTTTTAAAAAACTGGTTTGAAATGAAATTTTGAAAATTTTTTCACTTATAGGCTCCCAAAACAATGGTCATTTTGGGACTAGCTCGACGCCCAAAACGTAAGGCCGTTTTGGCCTCGGACCCGCTTGCCCAAACCAAGGCCTCGTGGATCCGATGTTTTTGGACTAGGTATAATTGCAACTCCTAGTCCTTCCGCTTTTCAAGCGGTTTGCATGCTAGCTCCTAATCTTTTTTTTTTTTATTTTTAGAAATTATACCACATGATTTTCGTGGTGCTTCAATTTAGTCCTCTGTTCACGATCTCCGGAGAAGGGACGACGTGTAAGAGAGGGATTGGGATAATTTCTTAGTTGGTCCCTCCATTTTGTCGCACGTTACAATTTAGTCCTTAATTTTTATTTTATCCCGATTTGGCCCCAAAATTCCACTTAAGTTTCGATTTAGTCCTTCTTATATTTATGCATTTATTTTATTATAATTTAGGCTCTCAATTTCATTTCAATTTTGATTTAATCCTTATTTATTTAATTTTGACCCTTTATAGATTCTTTTTATATATTTTTTATATATTATTTTGTTTATTATTTGTTTATTTATTTATTATTCCTTTATTTTTTTAATATTTAAATTTGGTTTATTTTCTTTTTATTGTACATTTTATTCTTTTTATTTATTTATTTATTTATTTTTCTTTACCTTCTTAAATATATAGAATTTATATTACTTATATTCCTTTTTTGTACTTTTATATTTTATTATTATTACCATTATTATTATTATTATTATTATTATTATTATTTTATTATGCATATTGGTATTATGATTTATTGCTATTATTATTATACTTTCATATTTTATTATGTATATTATTATACCATTGTTACTACAAATTGATGTTGCATTATTACTATTCGCTAGTGATCGTGTCCAAACTAACTATGACAACGAATAAGGCAAGCGCACCTATCGCCGGGTAGTATAGCTATGGCAAGACCTAAAATATCGTGATCCTCAAGGACCAAGAGTACTAGTAGTTACTATCTTTTTATTATTTAGCCTAAGTATTAAGGGAATCGATGTTTAATTAACTAATTACTAGCTAAGGATGCTAAGACACGATAGTGAATTGGGAAAATACTTTGGGAAAAACCAGCTTGATTAAGACAATACCCGAGGAAGAATCCACCTAGACTTCACTTGCTATTTAACTCGAACTGCATTTATTTATTCACTTGACTTGATCCGTAGGATTCCCTAATTTATATTAATACCTCTTTCGGGTTACTAACGCCTAACCCTAGGTTGATTAATTGAAATCTCTTTCTAATTTAAACCCCTAGTGTTGCATTAACTCGATCTATGGACTCCCATATTAGGTTTGACCCTAATCCGGCAGATTTTTGTCATCCTATCTCTAGGGTTGCGATCAACTCCGCTTAACTATGCTAGATCTACTCTTAAACTGGGACTTTTGCTCCATCGCTTAAGCACATCAATACTTGAATCAATATCCCGAAATATTAAAACAAGAATTAAGAACACATAATTAAGAACAAATCAAGTATTTATCATATAGTTCAGAAAACAATAACAAGATCCGTCTTAGGTTTCATCCCCCTCATGTATTTGAGGGGTTTAGTTCATCTTTAATAAAGATTACATCTCAGAAGAAAGTGAATAACAAAACATAAGAAAAACCTAAAACCCCAAGGAAATTGAAGGGAAGATCTTCCGCCTTGAGCGTGATTCCGCTTCGAGATGGATCAACTGGCTTTCTTGGAGTAATCCTCAAGTTCAGCCCTCTCTGGCTTTGCCCCACCAAAGACGCTTTTAGGTTATATTTAGGGCGTTTATAGGCTTTCGAATGTTTTTCTTGGCCCACAAGTATCCTATTCGAATGAAACTCATCTTGGCTATAGCAGGACACGCCCGTGAGACACGCCCGTGGTCGACTCTCTTGGCCGTGGTCGATCCTCGTTTGCCACACACACGGCCATGTGATCTGGCCGTATACGATGTTCTAGGCCGTGTCTCTGCTTGTTACTCAAACGCACTGGTCGTGGGTGATAGTCCGGTGCCGTGTGAGTTTCTAAGGTAAGCCCATTTTGCCCCTTTTTGCCCGCTTGCTCCTTTCGATTCCCTAAGCTCTCCGAGTATAAAACATGAAATTAAGAGATTAGGAGCATCGAATTCATCAAATTCAATCAAAATTCATCCAAAAGTAAGCTAAATGTAGGATTAAAATATGTATATATTACGGTTTATCAAATACCCCACACTTAAGCATTTGCTTGTCCTAAAGCAAAATTCTCGATTCACAATTAAAATTAACTTCCTCAATTCATAATCTTCATCAATAATGTTTCATCATAATTCATAGGTAATTCATACATTGATAATTTAACCTAAGGTTCCTAAAGATTCAAACAATCAAAGTCATAGTTTTTATAGTACTAAAAATAGGTGTTTCCTTACCTAATACTCACCTTTTAATTCAAAATCAACAAGAATTGACATCCTCGCTTAAGGGTCCACTTAAATCACTCAAGGTGTTTAAGGTTCAAAATAAGCACTCAAGAGTCAAACATGAAAAGTTAATCCCATAGGCTTGCATGAAAATCAAATCTCCACCACTATAAAATGATATGATAAACAAATCAAAAGGTCTTTAAAATGGGTTGTAACGGGGCTTGGGTTAAAGGTGTGGATAAAGGCTGAATTAGAGGGTTAGTATCGAGACTGAATTGATAAATTACCTAACTAGAAAAATAACTAAAACTTAAATAATTACATCAATTAAGAATTCATCACTAATAACACGAGCTTCTTCTCAAAATGTAAAATTAACTGCTTAAGCTCCAATAACAAAGAAGTAATAATGAATAGATTCCCCAAATTTTTTTAAGAACAAATCAAGTACAATAATAATATAGAATTTAATAACTGAAATAAAGAAAATAGTTAAGTAACCGATCAAATCAAATCTCGATATAGAGGTAGTCAAGAGAAATGGTGATAACAAATAAAAAGTGGGTTTTGGGTTAATATTAATGGGTGAGTCAAGAAATGGTTTGTTAGTCTCAAGGGGGTTCACTAGGGGTTAATTATGAAGGTAGGCTTTTTATGGAGTAAGTGGGTTAAAACCTAGGTGCCTTTATCATCTTAGTATATCAAATCAAAAGTGTGGTCTCAATATGTATAAACGAAGCAAGTTCTAGAATAACCAATCAATGTTGACACACTCATAATAAAAAAAGTGAGCACAAAAAAGAATGTATGCTCTAAAAGGCTCAAGATCTCACAAAAATTATGGGCTTTTGATGTCAACCTTGTAAATTTCAAACTTCAAGGTAATAATCAGATTGTGTAGATAACCTAACAAATTTTTAATTCGTAAAATAAACTCATCATGCTTGATTCTCTAGTCTCCTAAAGTTTAAATCATCACTGCACAATTAACTATGACTTAATCCGAAACATATCAATGAAAATCATAAACCAAAAGAAATTTCATTCTAATAGTAATATGAGAAAATTACTTAAGAATAAGACATAATTCAGGGATTTTCAAATAATATTGTAGTTAACCCCCCACACTTAAGATGTACATTGTCCTCAATGTACAAAGATAGATAATAGCAATATAGTAATAAAATCATAAGATAGGGAGAGAAGTGAAACTTCTTGAATTTTGGATGGAGTTAATGAAAAGAAACGGTAAAGTTGGAGAGAGGTGAAGGTGGGGAGGATACTCCAGTGGTGGTGTGGTCATTCGTTAACATCCCCTTGAACCTAAATTAAAGAAATGAAAATATAATAATATAAATTAAAGACGAGAAAGATAAAAGAAAAGAAATTAAAAATGAAAATAAGAGAAAAAGAAAAAATAAATGGACTCAAAGGTCCCACGGGCGTGTAGAGGATCACACGCCCGTGTTCTTTAGTCACATGTTTCACCACGGCCGCGCCGCATGGCCGTGGTGTTTTATCGCACCCGTGTTTTTGGGAAAAGTTTTGCCTCTGTTTCCACATAGCCACGCCACGCCCGTGCAAGGCCGTGTGGGTAGGGAAACTCGCGCCTAAAATTTGGTTAGTTTTTTAGTTAGATGCTAAAATTCAAAAATATGGACGTTAGTGGGGTTAGTGCTCGGGTTGCCTCCCGAGAAGTGCTCGTTTAAAGTCTTGAGCTAGACTTACCTGTTATTTGCATAATGGTTGTTTGAGGAACATATTACAGGGCATGACATTAATACTTTCCCCTAAATCAGCCAAAGCATGGTTAACATTTAAACTACCAATTAAACGAGGAATAGTAGAACTCCCTGGATCTTTCAATTTTGTTGGTAGCTTATTTTAGAGAATAGCTGAGCATTCCTCGTTAAGTTCCACTGTTGATAGCTCTTCAAACTTCCTTTTATTTGTTAAAAGCTCTTTTAAGAATTTTATGCACGTAAGCATCTCGCGAAATAGCTTCAACAAAAGGTACGTTAATATGTAATTGTTTAAAGAGTTCGAGAAACTTACCAAATTGTGCGTCCATGCGGTCTTTCTTCAACTTTGCTAGATATGGGATCGGTGGGTTATACTCTTTAGGTTCCAGATTACATTCTCGCTTACTTCCTCACCTTTTCCTTATTAATTTCTCGTGGCATCTTCTTTTCAAAGCTTCAACCAACCCCTTTCCACTCCTTAGTGTAACCGCCTTCACATGTTCTTTTGGGTTGGTGTTACTATGTAAGTTACCGGTTGCCTTTTCGTAAACTATCTTGACTAATTGTCCAATTTGATTCTCAATCCTTTGAATCGATTCTTGTTAAGTTTTCAATGTCGTTTCGTGTTTTGAAACTTGTCTCTGATTAATTAGAGATAAATTTTGTTAGCATCTCTTCAAGATTCGGCTTTTTCTCTTGTGGGTAGGGTTTTGTTGAAAGCCTGGAGGGGGTTGTTGTCTCTGATTTCCTTGACCTTCCCATGAGAAATTTGGATGGTTCCTCCACCCTGGATCATAGGTGTTACTATAAGGGTTATTTTGAGGTCTAGAATTGTTACCCATATAGTTCATCTGTTCGCTTTCTATGCCCGGGTTGTAGGGTGGGTATTCTGTATTGCTCATCCCTCCTAGATTTGAGTCACATTGCATTATTGGGTGTACCTGCGTAGAACCATACAAACCATCAATTTTTTTTATTTAAAAGCTCTACCTGGTTAGATAACATGGTGATCGCGTCTAGGTTGAAAACACCGGCTGCTTTATTAGGCTTTGTCCTCATGACTTGCCACTGATAATTATTCAGTGACATCTCTACGGTTTGAGCGGTATGTTCTATTTCACTGTCAAAAATCAAGGGTCCTGACGGGTTTCTTCTAGTCATAAACTAGAGATACCTATCAGAAACAAATAAGAGAAAAATTAGAAAAGTTAAAAATAAAAATATAAAAATGGCTAAAGTAATAAAAATTTAGCGTTCCTAATATCTTAGTCCCCGGCAACGGCTCCAAAACTTGATCGTGTCCAAACTAACTATGACAACAAATAAGGCAAGCGCACCTATCGGTTCGGTAGTATAGCTATGGCAAGACTGGAAATATCGTATCCTCAAGGACCAAGAGTACTAGTAGTTACTATCTTTTTATTATTTAGCCTAAGTATTAAGGGAATCGATGTTTAATTAACTAATTACTAGCTAAGGATGTTAAGATACAGAGAGTGAATTGGGAAAATACTTTTGGGAAAAACCAGTTGATTAAGACAATACCCGAGGAAGAATCCACCTAGACTTCACTTGCTATTTAACTCTGAACCAGACGATTTATTCACTTGACTTGATATGTAGGATTCCCTAATTTATATTAATACCTCTTTCGAGGCTACTAACGTCTAACCCTAGGTTGATTAATTGAAATCTCTTTCTAATTAAAACCTCTAGTGTTGCATTAACTCGATCTATGGACTCCCATATTAGGTTTGACCCTAATCCGGCAGATTTTCGTCATCCTATCTCTAGGGTTGCGATCAACTCCGCTTAACTATGCTAGATCTACTCTTAAACAGGGACTTTTGCTCCACTACCTAAGCACATCAATACTTGAATCAATATCTTGAAATATTAAAACAAAAATTAAGAACACATAATTAAGAACAAATCAAGTATTTATCATATAGTTCAGAAAACAATAACAAGATCCGTCTTAGGTTTCATCCCCTCGTGTATTTGAGGGTTTAGTTCATGTTTAATAAAGAATACATCTCGTAAGAAATTGAATAACAAAACATAAGAAAAACCCTAAAACCCCCTGAAGGAAATTGAAGGGAAGATCTTCCGTCTTGAGCGTGATTCTGGCTTCTGAGATGGATCAACTGGCTTTCTTGGAGTAATCACCTGTGTTCAGCCCTCTCTAGCTTTGCCCCCGACCAAAGACGCTTTTTAGGTTATACTTAGGGCGTTTATATAGGCTTCAAAATGTTTTTCTTGGCCCACAAGTATCCTATTCCGAATGAAACTCATCTTGGCTATAGCAGGGACACGCCCGTGAGACACGCCCATGGTCGACTCTCTTGGCCATGGTCGATCCTATTTGCCACACACGGCCGTGTGATCTGGCCGTGTACGATGTTCTAGGCCGTGTCTCGGTTGTTACTCGAAACGCACGGCCGTGGGTCATAGTCCAGGCCGTGTGAGTTTCTAAGGTAAGCCCATTTTGCCTCTTTTTGGCCAGTTTCTCGTTCCTTTCGATTCCCTAAGCTCTCCTGAGTATAAAACATGAAATTAAGAGATTAGGAGCATCGAATTCATCAAATTCAATCAAAATTCATCCAAAAGTAAGCTAAATGTGGGATTAAAATATGTATATATTACGGTTTATCCGCTAGCATGGTATTTTTATTTTACCTTTTTAGTCGTTTTTATTTCATTTATTTATTTATTTATCATTCTAATATCATTTTATTTTACCCATCACTATTTGGTTTTATTTCATTAATTACTATGATGTAATGTTAAAATATATTTATTCATTTTTACACTATGCCCAAATAAATTAAATGTATATCATTTTAAGAAATATCGTCATTTTATCAAACATATAGAAAATATTCAAAATCGAGGCAATATTCGTTATTTTTGGAATTTGAGGAGTTATACTCCTAACTTACAGAGTATGACATCTTCCTAAAACTGAAATAACCGAATATCCTATTTAAAACAATGAAAAGCAAGATTTAGATAGCGATCAAATGGCGATTATTTTGGTTTTCGAGAATCCAATGTATCTTGTCCTAACTCACGGGGCATGGTCTTTCTTCTCGATTAACTTGAAATAAGGCTTTTTCATTTAATTTAATTTAGTTAAATCATATCTTAATAACATTATGCTAAGAGGGATCGTGTTTTAAACTCCATTCAAATTTTCAATTCTCGACACTAAGACATCAAGTAATCAACTAGGTACCAATTTTGGGCGCCACAAGGGTGCTAATCCTTCCTCGTATGCGTAACCAACTCCCAAACCCATCTCTTGGATTTTGAAGACCAAAATTATTGTTTTAGTAAATCAAAATTTTTATTAAATGATCAAATCATGAGGTGACCTGATCACACCTCATAAAAATGATTGGTGGCGACTCCCATTTTCATTTTAAAATAAAAAGTCAAACTCAAAAAATGGTTTCGACGGCTTGGCGACTCCACTGGGGACGTAATAAGAGAGTCAAGCCGCGAGTTGATTACTTTTAGTCTTTTTGTCAAAAATTGATAATTTGGTTTAAATCTACGATCCTTCGTTGCATTTCATCCTTCATGTTTTGATATTTCAGGTTGTATAGTGATCTAGTTTATTGGTTCGAAAGTCTTTTTGTGTGTTTGTCGACGGAAATCCATCACACGCCTCTCAACATATCCTCCAACACTTGTATAACTCGCTCAGATCGCCTGACCGATTGTGGATGAAAAGCCGTAGTGAAGTCCAACTTAGTGCCTAAAGCTTGATGAAGTGCCCTCCCAACCGAGACGTAAACCTTGGGTCTCTCGCCGGAGATGATCGGCACTCAGAGTACACCATGTAACCTCACAATTTCCGCCACATATAACTTAGCCATTTTCAAGAGAATAGTCAACTCTCACGGGATGAAGTGCGCGGACTTAGTCAAACGGTCCACTATCACCCATACCGAGTCCTTCTTAGTAGGCGTAAGGGAAGCCCACTAACGAAATCCATGGTAATTCTCTCCACTTCCATTGCGGAATCTTGATTGGTTGAAGCAACTCGATGGAACTTGGTGTTCAGCCTTAACTTGTCGACATGTCAAACATTTCCCCACAAATTCAGTCACTTCTTGCTTAAGATCGGATCACCAAAATTGTTCCCTTTAGATATCTCAGACAGCTTTAATGTCTCAGGGATGCATAGCATAAGGGCTACTATGCGCCTCCCAAAGAATCCTTTGTCTTAACTCCTTGTCCTTCAAGATACAGACTTTTCCTTTGTAACACAATACTCCTTCATCATTAACGCCATAATCCTTTAATTCCCGCTCGCACTTGTCAGTAACTTAGCACTTAGATCCTTATCAACCAATCGTCCCTCTTTCACCTCCTTCACCATGTGGGCTTGACTTGCAACTCGCCAACATGCTTCCATCATCGCACAAGCTTTAAGTGAGCTTAATATAGCCCTTAGATCCGACACAACCTTCCGACTTAGGGCATCGGCTACCACATTCGCTTGCCCGGATGATATTCTATCGAACAGTCATAGTCCTTCAACAACTCCACCCACCTTCGTTGCCTCAAGTTCAACTCCTTCCGAGTCAACAGATACTTAAGGCTCTTGTGGTCCTGTAGATCACCGACCTTTCTCCATAGAGGTAGTGCCTCCAAACCTTAAGGGCGAAAAACCACTCGCCGCCAGTTCCAAGTCATGAGTTGGGTAGTTAACCTCATGAGGCCTTAGTTGCCGAGACGCATAAGCGACTACTTTTCCTTCTTGCATTAGCACACATCCTAATCCCGTGATGCTAAGCGCCACAAGACACCACAAAATCCTTCCCAGCCTCCGGTTGAATTAACACCGAGCCTCCGTCAACACCTTCTTAAGGTTGTCAAAGCTCTTTTGTTGCTTATCGCATCATTCAAAGGGTACTTCCTTCCTTAGTAACTTTGTCAAAGGCGCGGCTATTGATGAGAATCCTTCTATGAACCTTTCAGTAATAGCTTTGCCAAACCTAAGAAACTTCGAATCTCACCACGGACCTAGGTGGTTTCCAATCCAACACCGCTCGATCTTCCTAGGATCCACTCTTATTCCTTTCTGCGGATACCACATGCCCTAAGAATGCCACCTCCTAAGCCAAAATCCACACTTGCCGAATTTGGCATAGAGCTTCTTCTCCTTAACACTTGTAGCACCACTCTGAGATGTTCATCATGCTCCTCTTCGCACTTAGAATACACCAAAATATCGTCGATGAACACAACGATGAACCTATCCAAGTAGGGTTGAAAACTCAGTTCATCATATCCATGAACGCGCCAAGCGCTTGTCAATCCAAACGTCATCACCACAAACTCAAAATGGCCGTATCTTGTCCTAAAAGCGGTCTTATGGATATCCGCCTCCTTCACCTTCAATCGGTGATATCCCGACCTTAAGTCTATCTTTGAGAATATCATGCGTTCTTTTCACCGATCGAACAAGTCATCGATCCTTGGCAAAGGATACTTGTTCTTGATGGTCACTTTATTCAATCGATTGTAATCTATGCACATACGCATAGTTCCGCCCTTCTTCTTTACAAATGTAATGGTGCTCCCCATGGAGACACACCGGGTCGTATGAACCCACGATCCAACAACTTGGATTTGAGCCTTGAGCTCAACTAACTCCTTTGGCGCCATTCGGTATGGAGCGATTGACACAGAGCTGTTCCCTGTAGCAAGTCTATTCCAAACTCCACCTCCCTATCCGGGGGTATTCCTGTAATTTCTCCGGAAATACATCTTCAAAGTCTTTCACCGTTCTAACTCCACTCGACACCTTCTTCCTTTCCACCTAACGCACTTACTTAAGGCTAAGAACGCCTTGCACCCTTTCTTAACCATTTTCTCCTTCAACGCTGAAACTACGTTGGATGTAGTTTCTTCCATCTCCGATCATTACTACTACTTCATCCTCCGGGTCCTTAGTTCCATTCGCTTAGCCGCACAATCCAACACGGCTCTGCTCTACTAGCCACCCATTCTAAGTATAAGTTCAAACTCCCAAAAGGTAGTTCCATTAAGTCACCCGAAAGTTCACTCCTGAATCTCTAGGGGTACATTCCGAAAGATCTTATCCACCACTACAGCTTAGGCCTAATGGGCTTACTACATACCATCCGCCTATCGGAAGGTTCAGAGTCTAGGCCTAGTGTTTCCACTACACTACATGCAACATAGGAATGGGTCGAGCCCACATCAATTAGAGAAAAATAGGGCTTGTCAAAAATAAAGAACGCATCGATTATAACGTCCGGCGCCTCCATCTTCTTCCGCGAACCGCATAAACCAAACTGGTTGCCTTGCCTCAAAGATTAGCAAAGACCTCCCGCCTTGTGTTCCACGGCCTCGCCAAAGACCATTACCTCTGTTACTCGAACCACGACTCGCTGAGGTCGCGGTCCTCCTCTACCACCGACCAACATTCCGAGCTGTTGGTCGGCTTTCATCCGATTGCTTAGGACAATCCTTGATCACATGGTCCTTGGACCCACATCTAAAACATCCTCCTGCTTTCTTCCAAAGACTCTCCTAAGTGCTTCTTTCCACACACATCACAAGGTCGATACCGCCTTCCGAACCAACTTGCTAACCTCGCGCCCATCAACTCTAGGCCTCTTATGAACCTTTCCAGACGTTCCAAAACCTCTTTTGGGCCTATTCCTATCCATAGCCCCGCTTTGTAGAATCCTTGATTCCCTCACCACCTTGGCCTTTTCTACCAAAGCGTAAAACTCCCGCCTCCCGATGCGGTGCTATCAACGCCTCAGATCATCCCTTAGCCCGCCCTCAAAACGGACACAGCGCTCATGCTCATTGCACACTACTCTCGAGCATATCGGCTCAACCTCAGAATTCAGCCTCATACTCCGCCATGGACTTGTTCCTTGAACCACAGCGTAAATGCCTTCCTTTGCTCATCAAGATACCCGGTTCCTACATACTTCTTCTAAAATGCTTCCTTAACATATTCCTGTGTCGATCCTCAGTGTGGCACCATCCCGAACAGTCAACCACCATCGATACGCTTCATCGCAGAATAAAGCTGCTACCATTCCTTTTAACTTCTCCTCGTGGGTCAAGTCAAGCTCATCCATGATGCGCTCACATTTCCAACCAAGATCAATGAACGGGTGCCACACCCGATACTCCACTTAAACATTTCGGCTCTATTAGCTCTGAGCCGCTCAGTACGCACTTACGGGTTCTCAAATTTTCTCCCGCACTCACCACAAACTCCAAAACTCGCAGAAGACACCGCGACACAAGATCATCCCCCCGCCCGAGCTTGTCGCTCAACACCAACATTTGGGGGTGGTGGTATGTGGTATCTCATTGTCGCACCTTGACCCGATCTAACGGGTTCTCAAACCGTCATCCTTTCTCTACCTCGCCCACGATGACCACGTCCTCTAGAGCTCATTTCTAACATCGTGATCCGATTAAGAAGTTTTATGAATTAGTCTTTGTTTCACTTGATTACCCGCGAAAAAATTTTATGAAAAGAGTTTTAGGAGTGGTTCTTTCGTATGCACACAGCCTTTCCATTCATTCATCCATACATCTATCAAACAATCATGAACTCTCGTTCATTCAAAGAAAGGTTTTAGTTTTCATTGTTATTGTTTTTTTCTTCCACTACCTGTGGGTATTTTCGTAATTGGTCCCCATAGGGTATTTTCGTAATTTTTCAAAAGGAAAAAGTTCCTTGGTGATTTTGTCATAAAGTATTTTGGTATTTTTAAATTTTCGGGGTATTTTGAAAAATTTTGAAATCCAGGGGTATTTCGGTGATTTTGGACCTCGGGGGTATTTTGGTGATTTTTTTCCAAGCCAGGTAAATTTTTAAAATCTTATAAATCAGGGATATTTCAAAGGTTGCAAAACTTTGAGGGTTCTTTTTGAGAATTGTACTTTTCAAAACGGTGATGTTGCAAAAAATTTGGAAATTAGGGTCATTTTGGTAATTTTATAAGTTAGGGGCAATTTTGAAATTTCCAAAATTCAAGGTATTTTTGATAATTTGCAAATTAGGGTTTTTGAACATTGATAAAATAATGAAATTTTGGCAAAATGTTGGGTAGTTGGTCATTTTATAAACCAAGGGTATTTTGGTAATTTTACCACTAGGCATTTTTGTATAAATCGGAAATCTTTCGGAAAATTTTGTAAAGATGGTTTTCATGAATTTAGAAGAAAGTTTTAAGAGTTCTAAAACTAGGTTTTATTATTTTTATAAAAACACGGCTAATTCCTTTCTGGGTTTTAGTTATTGTGTTTAGCCTATGACCGAGTCCTCTTGGTCGTGGTAGAACCAAAGCTACGCACTGTGCGTGTGATTCGAGTGGAGAGGAGGTGAGTCACGCGGATCGCTTAAATACCAAGCTCCCACCGAAACCATTCCTAGACATGCGCATGAGGCCGCCACACCCACCGAGCCCTGCAGGTTAGGGTGAACCGAAGCTACGCACTGCAGGATTCTGCAAGAGGAGGTGAGTCACTAGGATCGCTTAAATACCGTGCTCTTCCGGATCCAATCCTAGACATGCGCATGTGGGTTACCACACCTAACTTAGTGACTTAGCCATGGGTTTGTTTAACGCTCCTTAAGTCTTATGTGTTTGTGTTTGAGTAGACTAGTCCTAGGGTTCAAGTTCCTATCATGCTATTCTACGCTCCATTCCTTTTCTACCCTTCTAATATTCATTACACATAATCACACAAATAGTTAGGGGTACTTACGGTGGATCATGGTCTGAGACTTTAGGTGCCATGCCGTAAAACTCGCTTGTTTCATAAAATATTTTCAAAAAAACTCATTTGGGCTCGCTTTGAAAACGTTTTGGGCCTTGGCCCACTGTGCCAGAGAGTTTTAAAATCGGCTCGATACTAAATTGAAACACCCCAAACTCGGCCTACGAGATTTGCCCAGATTTGGTATGTTCCTTATAAACCGGTTTCAAAATTCTTTCGTTACCTAGAGAAAACTTGTGCGATTTTGAAAAAAAATATTGTTTGGGTTGGGCTTGTGTTGAAAACGAATTCAATTCTTTATATTATAAATTTTACTTAAACTTTAATAGGTAAAACTCATAATCATAATAAATAGAAATAAAATGGAAAACAATTCAACTATGGCCTTATGGCCTTATTACATCAAATAATTTCCAAGTTATTCAAGTACTTAAATAAAAATAGTAGTTCATAAAATAAAAACTTCATGTTGAGCATGACCACCACAAGTTCGCCGCCGTCCCGGTCCATCACTGCTCATCACTCAAACATGGTCCCACAACGGGTGAGTCAAACGGACTCAATGTGTACACGACACTAAGTCATAATAGAATCAGGCATACAGGAGTTACACCTTCAAAACATAGAATACAAGTTATGATGCATTCCCAAACCAAAACCTAATTGTCCATCCGCTACACACCCCCGTACCAACCATGCACACCGTGGGGACTACTAAGTCGACCCTCCTTCCGCTACACTCCAAATTGCGGTCTTAGGTCACCGCATTCGTGGTCTTAGGTCACCACGTTCAGTTTACTGTGGTCTTAGGTCACCACTTTCAGACATCGTGGTCTTAGGTCACCACTTTCAGATATCACGGTCTTAGGTCACCGTGTTCGTGGTCTTAAGTCACCACATTCACTTCCCCTTTCAAACAAACCCATATGCCCCATATAATAATGATATGCATAAATATGCCAGAGTTCACATTCTTATCATATTCTCATGTTACTAATGACCTTTTCATATTCTTTGTAGAAGTAGGAAACGCACTGAGTACTTAGTACCATAACATGGTACCCTAGCCACTTTCATATTCTTAATATCACATATTTTAATAAAACAGCCATGAAACATATTAAGAAGTAGTGTGGGGTACACACGATTTGCTTAACCACTTCACCGAAATCCCAAATCTGATCCATCGCCTTAGATCTCAAGTTCCTACAATTGATTAATCACTTACTATTTAGCACAAAGCCTATTCGGTTAGAAAACCAAATCCTAGTAGGATTTGTATTCTTAAAGCTTACCTTGGTGTCGATTTGATGATTTAATCAAATCCCGTAAACTCGTATTTTCCCTTTGAAATCGGCTAGTCACTAAATCCCTTGAATTGGTTAGTTTTCGCTTAAAACACATAATAATAGATCTACTACTAAAAAGGCCTTGGCCGAATTTACCTTTGTTCTTACCTTCCAAATCTTAAATCCCGAATTGATCCTTGCTTCTTTATTGTCATTTAAATCCCTATGTACCCATGTTAGATCCAATCTAACATTAAATCATAATAATATAGCTTATGGCCAAATGGTATTCATAACTTACCTTAGATCTTAGAAGTTCCGAAAGATACCTTCTTGTAGTTGACAATTTCTTAAATCCCAAAACACCCTTCCATAACTCGGCCAAAATCCATAATAGAGATTAGTCCCTAAATTTTAGATAGGTTTAAAATATGAAAGAATTGAAACCAAACTTTGGATCTTACCCTTTTAAGAAATCGGTAGCACCCTTGTTAAAAGCCCCTTAAAGAATCGGCCTTGATGACTGGATGATAAAGTTTTGGCTTTTGGGATTTAATGGAGAAGTCGACTAGAGGTTCTCTTGGGGTATTTGGTTTCAATAAAATAAGGAAAAGAAACTTGAGAATTTTGGCAATGGTGGACTATAGATTCGGCTTGACAAAAGAAAAAGAGAAGAGAAGAGAGGAGAGCACTCGTAAATTCGGCAGAGAGAGGAGGAGGAAGAAAAATTGATGAGTAGCCCTATTTCCTTCCTTTTATAGCCGAAACTACTCCTCGTAATCCCTTACTTGGCCACCACTCTTCTTTATTTGATAGCTTTATCTCTTAATTTAAAATAATTAGAGAATAATCCTTTATTATCTCTTCAAAAATAATCCAAATTAAATCCCTTATTTATCACCTTATTAATCGAATATTAAAGAGAATAAAACTCCTCCTTTCTAGAAGGCTTGTGCCGTCCACCTCGTAGCTTCCGGAAGCAAAAATAAAACTTCTTTTATTTTCTTCCCAAGTGACTCGAACCTGTGCCCAACACCTTGCATGTGGCGCCATTTCCAGAGGCCCTAAGTGGCATCTTTCAGCCACTTTTCCAAGCCTGTTTGTGTGTCAAATTTCATCTTTTAAGGCCACCTTGCCTTAATTTCCTCTTTTAAACTTTAAAACTCGACATTTCTAAGTCATTTCTAAGTTTCCAAAAATTTTCGCTCGGCTCTCAGAACTTGACATTTTCTTACATTTCCAAGTTTCGAGAAATGTGCACTTTCCTATTTTGAATCATTTCCAAATCATTTCGTCCATTTTCAAGTTTCCAAAAATGTTCAAAATTTATTCTTAGTACATAAAACATGTTACTTCGTACAATTAAACCGAAAATGCATAGGCCCTTTCCAGGATGTTACAGCCTTTCTCATCGGTTTATGGAATGGAGGCAATTTTACCCATTGAAGTCGAGATTCCTTCTCTCCGAGTTTTGTCCGAGCTGAAGTTAGATGAAGCAGAATGGATCCAATCTCGATATGATCAGTTGAACTTGATCGAAGAAAAGAGGCTAAGGGCTATATGTCATGGTTAGATATACCAAAAACGAATGATATGAGAGTATGACAAAAATGTTCACCCCAGAGAATTTCATGAGGGGGACCTGGTATTGAAAAAGATCCTCCTATACAAAAAGACTTCAGAGGATAGTGGATGCCAAACTGGGAGGAACCTTATGTGGTAAAAAAATCCTTTTCTTGGGAGCACTGATTTTGATCGAGATGGATGACAAATACCTGCCCAACCCTGTGAATTCAGATTCAGTCAAGAAATACTCCACCTAAAAAAAAAGAAAAAATTGGAGAGGCCAAGGCGAAAACCCGCAAAGGGCGCTTTGAGACCAAAGGGGTTTTGAGTTGAAAACCCAAAAAAGGGCAACTCAAATTTTGATCGAAGATGGGGCATGGGTAGTCTTGTTCCCTCAGTAATAACAAGGAGGAGAAACTTTACATCTTGGGGCATCAACGAAGTACTCTGGATCTCTTAAGCATATATCAGGCTCAAAAGAGTCCTCGAGAAGTTAGTGCAGAAAAGCTCATGCTGCGATATCTGGGGCACTTATCTTCATCTTACTCATGTTTGTATTTTAGCAACGTTTGCTTTCTTTGATTAATCTCTTCATTTCAAGCTTTGCTCCCAATAAATTTCAATCTTGTCCATTGTTACAATCTTTTTCAAGCATTTTTACATTGAAATAATGATTAATGGACTAATAATATTTAAGTAAAAGGAGTTCTGCATATTGCTCTGAAGGGTTTTCTAAATAGTACAACGATCTGAAAATAGGACCACTATTCAGAACTAACCAATCTTAAGGGCTGGAAACATTTGAGAAAGAATAGTCTAAATTGTGATTATTTCTTCTGGTTCTCTGTCAAAGATACCAGCTGAACAAGAGGGTAGGGTAATACGTCAGCGGTAGAACCTTGGTGAACAACGAGCAGTGTTAGGAGAATTTGATTCTGTATTCAAAAGGGATCATTCTCGAAAAATGACATTCTGTATTCATGCAAATATCATTCATACACATCTAGTTAGGAGCATTTGATTCATCCTAATCATGACATCCTAATCACTAGGCATAAATAGACCCATAAAATGGATTCTACAGGTCATGTTTCCCAGAGAACAATGTAACAGATTAATGAAACCACAAATCCTATACCCTTGAAGTTAAAGTGGGACGGATTTAGTCATCGTGGCGAATCTTATCTCCCTGAAGTTGCAGTGGAGAAGATTAAAGCCACAAATCTTATCTCTCTGAAGTTGTAGTGGAGCAGATTGAAGATAGCAAATCTTATATCTCTGAAGTTGCAGTAGAGCAGATTAAAGCTATAAACCTTATCTCCCTAAAGTTGCAGTGGTGTAGGTTGAAGTTACAAGTCTTATCTCCCTAAAGTTGCAGTGGAGCAGACTGAAGTTGCAGTGGAGCAGATTCAAGATAGCAAATCTTATCTCTCTGAAGTTGTAGCAGAGCAGATTAAAGCTATAAACCTTATCTCCCTAAAGTTGCAGTGGAGCAGGTTGAAGTTACAAGTCTTATCTCCTTGAAGTTGCAATGGAGCAGATTGAAGATAGCAAATCTTATCTCTCTGAAGTTGCAGTAGAGCAGATTAAAGCTATAAACCTTATCTCCCTGAACTTGCAGTGAAGTAGGTTGAAGTTACAAGTCTTATCTCCCTCAAGTTGCAGTAGAGCAGATTGAAGATAGCAAATCTTATCTATCTGAAGTTGCGTAGAGAGTAGATTAAAGCCATAAACCTTATCTCCCTGAAGTTGCAGTGGAGCAGGTTGAAGTTACAAATCTTATCTCCCTGAAGTTACAGTGGAGCAGATTGAAGATGTGAATCTTATTTCCCTGAAGTTACAATGGAATAGATTAAAGTTACAAGTCGCAAATCCTATACCTGCGAAGTTGCAGAGAGCGATTGAGACGATAAGTTCTATACCTCAAATTGCAATAGGTCGGATTAAGTCTACCATAGCAAGTCTTATCTCCTTGAAGTTGCAGTGGAGTAGACTAAAGCTACAAGCTACAAATCTTATCTCCCTGAAGTTGCAGTGGAGCAGATTAAAGCTACAAGTCTAATATCCCTGAAGTTGCAGTGGAGTAGATTGAAGCAACAAATCCTATACCTCTGAAGTTGCAGTGGGTTAGAATGAAGCTACTTGAAAAAGAGGAGCACCAAAGAGGTCGAGATTCAGTGAGACCAAACGAAATTGTTCATTCTTAAAAGTCTTTGCTCCATTCTCGTTACACGACAATTAGCAAAGAAGGGCAGCTGTGAAAGCCCAATTTCGTCCGGGCCTGGACAAAAACCAAACAGAAAAAAATAAATAAAAAATTACAGTCCAGTTACAATACAAGCCTAAATAGCCCAAAAAAAATAAAAACCCTAATAGCCCAGTGGCCCACAACCTAAACTAAGTTTTCAGAAAAACAAAAAACAAAAAACCCTAGCCGCTGCTTCTCTCTCATCGCCCGAGGTCTGCCACCGCCAACTGCCCCCGTCCTGCTGTTGGCTCAACCACCACCTGCAAAGAAGAAGCAACACGCAAAAGAAACAGTAGCAAACAATAGAGAAAAAAATATAAAAATAATGTCAGAAATGGCTATAAAAAGCCTAAAGAACAGATTGTAAATGGGGATTTTTGACAAAACAAGGGCAATCGAAATAAAAAAAAAAAAAAACTTCAAAGGTTTTTTTTGTGTTTATTTATTTTTTCGAAAGAAAATATATATATATATATATAAAAAGAGACGAACAAAAAAAGAAAAGATTGAAGCTTTTTCGCTTTTTTTACCTTTTAACGCTTTTGGCTTTTAGATACAAACTGTGGGAGTCGAAAGGTCGAAAAAGGGATCTTTTGTGATTCCAGCCCACCGTGGACTACGGAGTCGTCTGTTGGTGACTAGTTGCCGTCGCGGCAGAAGTTCAACGGCGCCAAGGCCGAGCAGACGAGTTTGAGAGAAAAAAAGAGGTTTCAGAGTTTTTAAAAAAAATGGTTTGAAATGAAGTTTTTGAAAAAAATTTCACTTATATAGGCTCCCAAAACGGCGTCTTTTTGGGACTAGCCTTAGACGCCCAAAACGACGTCGTTTTGGCCTCTCGACCCGCTTGCCCGACCCAAGGCCTCTCGTGGATCCAGCGTGTTTTTGGACTAGGGTATAATTGCAACCCTAGTCCTTCCGCTTTTCAAGCAATTTGCGATTAGGTCCTAATCCTTTTTTTATTTTTTAGAAATTATACCACATGATTTTCGTGTGCTTCAATTTAGTCCTCGATTCACGATCTCCGGAGAAGGGACGCGTGTCCGTAGGATTGGGATAATTTATTAGTTGATTCCTCCTTTTTCGCGTTACAATTTAGTCCTTAATTTTTATTTTATCCCGATTTGGCCCCAAAATTCCATTTAAGTTTCGATTTAGTCCTTCTTATATTTATGCATTTATTTTATTATAATTTAGGCTCTCAATTTCATTTCAATTTTGATTTAATCCTTATTTATTTAATTTTGACCCTTTATAGATTCTTTTTATATTTTTTATATATTATTTTTTTATTATTTGTTTATTTATTTATTATTCCTTTATTTTTTTAATATTTAAAATTGGTTTATTTCCTTTTTATTGTACATTTTATTTCTTTTATTTATTTATTTATTTATTTTTCTTTACCTTCTTAAATATATAGAATTTATATTACTTATATTCCTTTTTTGTACTTTTATATTTTATTATTATTACCATTATTATTATTATTATTATTATTATTATTATTATTATTTTATTATTATTTTATTATGCATATTGGTATTATGATTTATTGCTATTATTATTATACTTTCATATTTTATTATGTATATTATTATTATACCATTGTTACTACAAATTGATGTTGCATTATTACTATTCGCTAGCATGGTATTTTTTTTACTTTTTAGTCGTTTTTATTTCATTTATTTATTTATTTATCATTCTAATATCATTTTATTTTACCCATCACTATTTGGTTTTATTTCATTAATTACTATGCTATTGTAACATCCTAGGAAGGGCCTATGCATTTTTCAGATCAATTGTATGAAATGACAAGTCTTAAGTATTATGAATAAATTTTTGATACTTTTGGAAACCTAGAAATGAATGAAAATGGAAATGAAAATGAAAATGGAAATGAAAATGGAGATGGAAATGAAATTGGAAATGAAAATGGACATTTTGGAAACTTAGACATTTTGGAAACCTAAACATTTTGGAAATGATCCAAAAATGGAAACTTGAACATTTCGGGAAACTTGGATATAGGAGAGAAATAAAGGAGTTTTATTCACATAAATATGTGAATAATAAGAGATAAATAAAGGAGTTTTATTCACATAAATATGTGAATAATAAGAGATAAATAAAGGAGTTTTATTCACATAAATATGTGAATAATAAGAGATAAATAAAGGATTATTTTCTAATGAGATAATTGAGGAGATAATTGATGGATTAAAGGCTTTTATCTTTTAAATAAAAGAGATAATATTATCAAAAAGAGGAGTGGTGGCCAAGTAAAGGACTCCTAGGCTGATAACTTTGGCTATAAAAGGAGGACAGGAGGGCTACTCATCAACATTTGCTCCCTCTTCCTCTCTCGCGAAATTCTCCTAGGCAAAACCCTCTCTGCGAATTTTCATTAAGCAAAACCCTCTCTTTTTCTTCTATTTTCTTCTCCGTTCTCTTTCATTAAAATTTGAATCTTTGTGGATTCTAAGAAAGAGGGCAATCATCCACAACATCAAAAGGGGATCTTTCGGGAAATCTAAGGATCTAAGGTAAGGATTATAAATATAAATATGTGGTTAAAGATTATGATTCACGTTTTCAAAGTTAGATCTAATCTAACACGAAGTTATAGGATTTCAACAGCTTATAAAGGAATCCTCTTCAAATTTGGAATCCCATCATAAGGTAAGGGATATTCTGGCCAAGGCATAATTTGTTTAAGTGTTTTCCATTATTTCAAAAACCGAAGACTCGACATGGTTACATACCTAGTATTAGCCGATTTCAAGGAAGAGGAATTCTAGCAACTGTTGGGACTTGAATAAATCAATTCGGCAACTAGGTAAGTAATTCTACTTCTAGTAGGATTTGGTTTTAAGACCAAATAGGTTTATTTATATGTTTTAATTAATGGCCGAATATAGGAGTGAAAGATCTAGATCGGTAGATCGCTCTACGGGAATTCACGGAAACTATTAAGCTTAAAAAGGTGTGTACTCTTACTAACTTTCAATAAATTGCATGGCAATCATTAGATATGTAAATATGTAACAAAAGATGTGAATGTGGCTAAGCACCACAAATGTGGTAAGGAGTACCAGTGCACGTTTCCTACTTTTGATAGGATTGTGAATGTGATATATTTTGAACATGTGATTAGTAACATGAATGAAAATTAAGTATGTGAAATATGTTATGAAATAATTGGGGCATTCGGGATATTTGTGGAGGAAGAAAGTGAAGGTGATGACTACGGTCTCACCAACGTAAAGTGGTGACTACGGTCACATAAAGTGAAAAGTGGTAACCGGTTACATCCAAGTGAATACAGTTGTCTAATGACACAACATAAGTGGGCGATGAGCACGTCGATGCGCAGCGGATCGCCTTCGATGGTGTGTAGCGGATGGAGGGTCGACTTAGTAGTCCCCGCGGTGTGCAGGTTGCAAGTGCGGGTGGTGTGTAGCGGATGGACAAATAGGTTTGGATTTGGGTTGCATCATCCTTTATTTTGTATGAACATGATATTGATATGACTTGTATGCTCGATTTGTTGGAAATTAGTACTATGTACACATTGAGTCTGTTGACTCACCTCGTTGGGGAATTATTTTTCAGGTGATGAGCAGTAATGGACAGGGTCGGCAGGAGCTAAAGGTGGCCATGCATCGCTTGAAGAAATTATTTGGAATTTGGGCTTTATGAAATTTTAGTACTTTAAACTTTATTTTGGGTTTGAATGATGTAATAAGGCCATAAGGCCCAATTGGATTTTCTTTATTTCTGTTTATTTTTATTTGAATATGATACAATTTATGTTTGATTAAAGATAAGTAAATTTATTTCTTTTAAAATAATAAACCCAAAAATTATTTTGTCACCTTATTTAAGTTAGATTTCAGAATTTATTAAATAGGTTTCAAATTAAGCCCAACCCAAAACAATTTTTTTAAATTACACAAATTTTCTCTAAGTCATTTAGAACATTGAAAACCGATTTATTTAAGGAACATACAGATCCGGCCTGGGCTCGTGGGCGGGTGTGGGGTGTTTCAGCTTGGTATCGAGCCAGTTTTAAAACTCTCGGCTGTGGGCTCAGGCCAAAACGTTTTCAATTGAGCCCAATTGAATTTCTTTGAAATAAGCAGGTTTTATGGCATGGCACCTAAGTCTCCGAATTCGATCCACCGGTAAGTACCTTTAACCATCTCGTGTGATTATGTGAATTATGAATTGTAAAAGGGTAGCAAAGGCATGGAACGTAGAATAGTGTGATAGGAACTTGAACCCTAGGATTAGACTACTCAAACACTTGAAACTCATAAGACTTAATGAACTTAACAAACCTATGACTAAGTTATTAAGCTAGGTGTGGCAACCCATATACGCATGTCTAGGATTGGATCCCGGAAGAGCACGGTATTTAAGCGATCCTAGTGACTCACCTCCTCTTCGCAGGTATCCTACCTGCAGTGCGTAGCTTCGGTTCGCCCTAACTCGAAGGCTCGGTGGTGTGGCAACCTCTGCATGCGCATGTCTAGAAAGGTCGGTGAGAGCTTGGTATTTAAGCGATCCCGCGTGACTCACCTCCTCTTCATTCGAATCTGCACAGTGCGTAGCTTTAGTTCACCACGACCAAGAGGGCTCGGTCATAGGCTAAACACAAAGAATAAAACCCGAAAGGGACTTAGCCGTTTTTCTTTTATAAAAAAATAAAAAAATGTATAACCAAAATTTAGTTTTAAAACTCTTAGAAACTTATGAGAACTATTTTACAACATTTTCTTCTAAAAAAAAAAAATACCCTTGGTTTATAAAATGACCAAACCACCCATAGTTTTAACAAAATTTCATTACTTTATCAAATGTTCAAAAACCCTAATTTGTAAAATATCAAACTATCTTGATTTTGGAAAATTACAAAATTGCCCCTAACTTACAAAATTACCAAAACGACCTTGATTTCTAAACTTTTTGCAATATCATTGCTTTGAAAAGTGTAACTCTCAAAGGAACCCTCAATGTTTTACAATCTTGGAAAATATCCCTAACTTAATAAATTTTACAAATTTACCCTGATTTTTGGAAAATTTATCAAAATACCCCTGAGATCAAAAATTACCGAAATACCCCTGGATTTCAAAATTCTTCCAAAATTTCTCGGAACTTTAGAAGTACCAAAATACTTTCGTCAAAATCACCAGGAACTTTTTATTTTTGAAAATTTACGAAAATACCCTGTAGGATAAAATTACTAAAAATGCCCCGGGTAGTGGAAAAGCAAAATAACGAAAACAACAACAAGAATTACAACGTTTCTTTGAATGAACGAAAGTTCATATTTGTTGATGGATGAATGAATGAATGCAACATTGTATGGATGTATGAATACGAAAGAACCACTCTTAAACTCTTCTTCATAAGATATCATCGCGGGTAATAAGTGAAACAAGAATACTAATACATAAAATTCCTTAATCGGATCTCGTCGATAATGAGCTCAAGAGGACGTGGTCGCGTGGAAGAGGTAGAGGAAGGATGATCGTTAGATCGGGACAAGGTTCGACAATGAGATACCACCACCACCATCACCCCAATTTGTCAATGTTGAGCGTGAGCTCGGGCATGAGGAAGATGCCGTGTCGCAGTCGTCTTTGTGAGTTTTGGAATTGGTGGTGGTGCAGGAAACAATTCAGAAATCGTAAGTCCATTGCTCGAGCGGCTCCGTGCTAATGGAGTGAAATGTTTAGAGGAGTATCGGGAGTGGCACCCAAAGATCTGGTGAGTCTTGGTTGGAAGCAACCGAGCGCATCATGGATGAGCTCGACTTGACCCCGAGGAGAAGTTGAAAGGGATGACGCACCTTTATTACGCAATGAAGCGTATCAATGGTGGTTAACCGTTCGAGACGGTGCCACGGCGGAAGATCTCGACACGGGAATATGCTAAGGAAGCATTTTGGAAGAAGTATGTGGGAACCGGTATATAGATGAGCAAAGGAAGGCTTTTCGGGGTTGGTACAAGGAAGTAAGTCCATCACCGAATATGAAGCGAATTCTTGAGGTTGAGCCGATATGAGGAGAGTAGTGGCGATCGAGCATGAGCAGCGTGTTCGTTTTGAGGACGGACTTAGGGGACGATTTGAGACTTTTGATAGCACCGCATCGGGAGCGGAATTCTCCGCCTTGGTGGAAAAGGCTAAAGTGGTGAGGGAATTAAGGACGCCACCAAGCGGTGTCAGGACGTAAATAAGCCCAAAAGAGGTTTTGGGCCATCTGGAAAAGGCCACAAGAGGCCAAGAGTTGACAGTCACAAAGTCAACAGTTTGGTCACGGGGTGGCAATTTCGCCCTTCTGTGAACATTGTGGAAGGAAGCACGGGGAGAGTGTTGGAAAAAGGCGGGACGATGTCTCAAGTGTGGGTCCAAGGACCATATGATTAAGGATTGCCCCAAGCTATTAGATGAGAGCCAACCCAGACTGGAATGCTAACCAGTGGTAGAGGCGGACAGCTGACCTCAAAGAGGTCATGGGTCGGCCAACAGAGGTAGTGGCAGAGGCCGTGGAGCTCAGGGCCGAGGTGCAGCTAACGCCAAGCAAGGCAACCAGTTTGGTTTACGCGGTTCACGGAGGGAAGAAGGGAGACGCGCCGGATGTTATAATCCAGTGCGTTCTTTATTCATGACAAACCCTATTTTGCTCTTATTGATGTGGGCTCAACTCATTCCTATGTTGCATGTAGTGTGGTTGAAACACTAGGCCTAGACTCGAACTTTACGATAGGCGGATAAGCGTAGTAAGCCCTTTAGGCCAAACGGTGAGGATAGATAGGATCTTTCGGAATGTACCCTAGAGATTCGGGGAGCGAACTTTTGGTGACTTAATGGAATTACCCTTCGGAGAGTTTGAGCTTATACTTGGAATGGATTGGCTAGTAGAGCATCGAGCCGTGTTGGATTGTGCGGCTAAACGTATGGAACTAAGAACCCGGAAGATGAGGTAGTAGTGATGATCGGAGAAAGGAGGAACTACTTGTCTAACGTAGTTTCATTGATCAAGGCCGAGAAAATGGTTAAGAAAGGATGTAAGGCATTCTTAGCCTTCGTGAGTGCGTTAAGAGGAGAAGAGGAAGGTGTTAAGGGAGTTAGAAGCAAGTAAAGGATTTTGAGGATGTATTTCGGAGGAGTTGCCGGAATACCCCGGATAGAGAAGTGGAATTTGGAATAGATTTGCTACGAGAAGGCAGCTCCTGTGTCAATCGCTCCCTACCGAATGGCACCAAAGGAGTTAGTGGAGCTCAAGGCTCAAATCCAAGAGTTGTTGGATCGTGGGTTCATTCGACCCAGTGTGTCTCCGTGGGGAGCACCCAGGTTCTCTTTGTGAAGAAGAAGGATGGAACTATGCGGATGTGCATAGATTATCGCGATTGAACAAACCGACCATCAAGAACAAGTATCCTTTGCCAAGGATAGATGACTTGTTCGACCAAGCCCGAAAAAGGGCATTTGTGTTCTCAAAGATCGATTTAAGGTCGGGGTATCATCAACTGAAAGTGAAGGAGGTGATATTCATAAGACCGCTTTTAGGACAAGGTACGGTCATTTTGAATTTGTGGTGATGCCGTTTGGGTTGACGAACGACCGGCCGCGTTCATGGATATGATGAATAGGGTTTTCCAACCCTACTTGGATAGATTCGTCGTGGTGTTCATCGGCGACATTTTGGTGTATTCCAAGACGGAGGAGGAGCACGATGAGCATCTCCGGAGTTGTGTTAGAAGTGTTAAGGGAAAAGAAGCTTTATGCCAAATTCAGCAAGTGCGTAATTTTGGCTCAAGGAAGTGGCGTTCTAGGACATGTGGTATCCGCAGAAGGAATAAGAGTGGATCCTAGGAAGATCGAAAGCGGTGTTGGATTGGAAACCACCTAGGTCGGTGGCTGAAATCAAGAAGTTTCTTAGGCTTGCGGTGCTATTATGAAGGTTCGTGGAAGGATTCTCGTCGATAGCCGCACCTTTGACAAAGTTACTAAGGAAGGAAGTACCGTTTGTGTGGACGGATAAGCAACAGGAGAGCTTTGAAAAGCTTAAAAAGGTCTTGTGAAGCTCGGTGTTAATTCAGCCGGAGGCGAGTAAGGACTTCGTAGTATATTGTGATGCTTCGCGCTACGTGGTTAGGGCTGTGTGCTAATGCAAGAAGGAAAGGTAGTCGCTTATGCATCTCGACGATTAAGGCCGCATGAGGTGAACTACCCAACTCATGACTTGGAACTCGCTGGCGGTGGTTTTCGCCCTCAAAGTTTGGAGGCACTACCTTTATGGAGAAAGGTCAGAGAATTTAAACGGACCACAAAAGCCTTAAGTATTTGTTGACTCGGAAGGAGTTGAACTTGAGGCAACGAAGGTGGGTGGAGTTATTGAAAGATTATGACTATTCGATAGAATACCATCCGGCAAGGCGAATGTGGTAGCCGACGCCTAAGTAGGAAGGTTGTGTCGGATTTAAGGGCTTTGTTCGCTCACTTAAGTTTGTATGAAGACAGGCTTTGTTGGCGAGTTACAAGTCAAGCCAACTTTGGTGAAGGAGGTGAAAGAGGGACACAGTTGGCGGATAAGGACTTAAGTACTAAGTTACAGCAAGTACGGCAAGGAGGATTAAAGGATTATGGCGTCAATGATGAAGGAGTCTTGTGCTACAAGGAAAAGGTTTGTATGCCGAGGATAAGGAGTTGAGACAAAGGATTCTTGGGGAAGCGCATGGTAGTCCTTATGCTATGCATCCCGGAGGCATCAAGGCAGTATAGAGATCTAAGGGAACAATTTTGGTGGATGGGACCAAAGCGAGAGGTGGTGAATTTGTGGGGAAATGTTTGACATGTCGCAAGTAAGGGTGAACACCAAGTCCCATCAGGATTGCTTCAACCAATTGAGATTCCCCAATGGAAGTGGGAAAGAATTACCATGGACTTAGTTAGTGGGCTTCCCTTACGCCCACTAAGAAGGACTCAGTATGGGTGATAGTGGACCGTTTGACCAAGTCCGCACATTTTATCCCTATGAGGATCGACTATTCCCTTCAAAAGTTAGCCAAGTTATATGTGGCGGAGATCGTGAGGCTACACGGGTACCGATGTCGATCATCTCTCGATAGAGACCCAAGGTTTACGTCTCGATTTTGGAAAGCACTTCATCAAGCATTAGGCACTAAGCTAGACTTCTCTACGACTTTTCATCCACAATCAGACAGGCGATGCGAGCAGGTTATACAAGTGTTGGAAGATATGCTAAGAGGCTGTGTGATGGATTTCGAGGAAGTTGGGAAGATTACTTGCCTCTAGGTGAGTTCGCCTACAACAACAACATGCCTATCGGGCAAGCATTCGGATGGCACCATACGAAGCATTGTATGGAAGGAAATGTAGAACACCAACTTGTTGGACCGAGTTAGGAGAACGCCGCGTTTTGGGTCCAGAGTTAGTGGCTAAAAGGCGAGGAGAAGGTGGAATTAATTCGGGCATGGTTGAAAGAAGCTTCCGATAGACGGAAGTCGACGCAGACCTTAAGAGGAAAGAAATTGAGTTTGAAGTAGGAGACCAAGTGTTTCTAAAGGTCTCACCTTGGAAGAAGGTTATGCGGTTTGGTCGCAAAGGAAGCTAAGCCCAAGGTTTATAGGGCCCTATCAAATCATCAAGCGAGTTGGGCGGTGGCATACCAATTGGAGTTGCCACGAGTTGCATCAAATGCACGACGTATTTCATGTGTCCATGCTACGCCGCTATCGATCGGATCCGTCTCATGTGGTACTGTTGAAGAAGTGGAGTTAAGGCCGGATCTATCCTACGAGGAGGAGCCGATTCAGATCTTGGAACGTGACGTGAAAGCACTACGAAAGAAGTCGGTGCCTTTAGTCAAGGTGTTATGGCGCAATCATGGATCGGAAGAAGCCGTGGGAGCCGGAAGAGACAATGCGGCAAAGCAATACCCTCAAGCTGTTTAGTTAGGAAATTTTGAGGACGAAATTTTATTTAAGGGGGTAGAAGCTGTAACATCCTAGGAAGGGCCTATGCATTTTTCGGATCAATTGTATGAAATGACAAGTCTTAAGTATTATGAATAAATTTTTGATACTTTTGGAAACCTAGAAATGAATGAAAATGGAAATGAAAATGAAAATGGAAATGAAAATGGAGATGGAAATGAAAATGGAAATGGAAATGGACATTTTTGGAAACTTAGACATTTTGGAAACCTAAACATTTTTGGAAATGATCCAAAAATGGAAACTTGAAACATTTCGGGAAACTTGGATATAGGAGAGAAATAAAGGAGTTTTATTCACATAAATATGTGAATAATAAGAGATAAATAAAGGAGTTTTATTCACATAAATATGTGAATAATAAGAGATAAATAAAGGAGTTTTATTAACATAAATATGTGAATAATAAGAGATAAATAAAGGAGTTTTATTCACATAAATATGTGAATAATAAGATATAAATAAAGGATTATTTTCTAATGAGATAATTGAGGAGATAATTGATGGATTAAAGGCTTTTATCTTTTAAATAAAAGAGATAATATTATCAAAAGAGGAGTGGTGGCCAAGTAAAGGACTCTAGGTGATAACTTTGGCTATAAAAGGAGGGACAGGAGGGCTACTCATCAACATTTGCTCCCTCTTCCTCTCTGCTGAAATTTCTCCTAGGCAAAACCCCTCTCTGCCGAATTTTCATTAAGCAAAAATCCTCTCTTTTTCTTCTATTTTCTTCTCCGTTCTCTTTGTTAATTTGAATCTTTGTGGATTCTAAGAAAGAGGGTAATCATCCACAACATCAAAAGGGATCTTTTTGGGAAATCTAAGGATCTAAGGTAAGGATTATAAATATAAATATGTGGTTAAAGATTATGATTCACGTTTTCAAAGTTAGATCTAATCTAACACGAAGTTATAGGATTTCAACGGGCTTATAAAGGAATCCTCTTGATTTGGAATCCCATCATAAGGTAAGGGATATTCGGCCAAGGCATAATTTGTTTAAGTGTTTTCCATTATTTCAAAACAGAAGACTGACATGGTTACATACCTAGTATTAGCCGATTTCAAGGAAGAGGAATTCTAGCAAGCTGTTGGGACTTGAATAAATCAATTCGGCAACTAGGTAAGTAATTCTACTTCTAGTAGGATTTGGTTTTAAGACCAAATAGGTTTATTTATATGTTTTAATTAATGGCCGAATATAGGAGTGAAAGATCTAGATCGGTAGATCGCTCTCACGGAATTCACGGAAACTATTAAGCGAAAAGGTGTGTACTCTTACTAACTTTCAATAAATTGCATGGCAATCATTAGATATGTAAATATGTAACAAGATGTGAATGTGGCTAAGCACCACAAATGTGGTAAGGAGGACCAGTGCACGTTTCCTACTTTTGATAGGATTGTGAATGTGATATATTTTGAACATGTGATTAGTAACATGAATGAAAATTAAGTATGTGAAATATGTTATGAAATAATTGGGGCATTCGGGATATTTGTGGAGGAAGAAAGTGAAGGTGATGACTACGGTCTCACCAACGTAAAGTGGTGACTACGGTCACATAAAGTGAAAAGTGGTAACCGGTTACATCCGAATAATCTGATGTCTAATGACACAACATAAGTGGGCGATGAGCACGTCATTGCAAATGATCGCTTCGATGGTGTGTAGCGGATGGAGGGTCGACTTAGTAGTCCCCGCGGTTATACAAAAGTTGGTACGGGTGGTGTGTAGCAGATGGACAAATAGGTTTGGATTTGGGTTGCATCATCCTTTATTTTGTATGAACATGATATTGATATGACTTGTATGCCCGATTTGTTGGAAATTAGTACTATGTACACATTGAGTCTGTTGACTCACCCCGTTGGGGAATTATTTTTCAGTGATGAGCGAGAATGGACCGGGATTCGGCGGGAGCTAAAGGTGGCCATGCATCGCTTGAAGAAATTATTTGGAATTTGGACTTTATGAAATTTTAGTACTTTAAACTTTATTTTGGGTTTGAATGATGTAATAAGGCCATAAGGCCCAATTGGATTTTCTTTATTTACATTTATTTTTATTTGAATATGATACAATTTATGTTTGATTAAAGATAAGTAAATTTATTTCTTTTAAAATAATAAACCCAAAAATTATTTTGTCACCTTATTTAAGTTAGATTTCCAGAATTTATTAAATAGGTTTCAAATTAAGCCCAACCCAAAACAATTTTTTTTAAATTACACAAATTTTCTCTAAGTCATTTAGAACATTGAAAACCGATTTATTTAAGGAACATACCAGATCCGGTTCAGGCTCGTGGGCCGGGTGTGGGGTGTTTCAGCTATCATGTTAAAATATATTTATTTATTTTTACACTATGCCCAAGTAAATTAAATGTATATCATTTTAAGAAATATCGTCATTTTATCAAACGTATAGAAAATATTCAAAATCGAGGCAATATTCGTTATTTTTGGAATTTGAGGAGTTATACTCCTAACTTACGGAGTATGGCATCTTCCTAAAACCGAAATAACCGAATATCCTATTTAAAACAATGAAAAGCAAGATTTAGATAACGATCAAATGGCGATTATGTTGGTTTTCGAGAATCCAATGTATCTGTCCTAACTCACGGGGCATGGTCTTTCTTCTCGATTAACTTGAAATAAGGCTTTTTCATTTAATTTAATTTAGTTAAATCATATCTTAATAACATTATGCTAAGAGGGATCGTGTTTTAAACTCCATTCAAATTTTCAATTCTCGACACTAAGACATTAAGTAATCAACTAGGTACCAATTTTGGGCGTCACGAGGGTGCTAATCCATCCTCGTATGCATGCCGACGACTCGAACCAATCTCTTGGATTTTGAAGACCAAAAATCATTGTTTTAGTAAATCAAACCTTTTATTAAAACGATCAAATCATGAGGTGATCCGATCACACCTCATAAAAAAAATGATTGGTGGCGACTCCCATTTTCATTTTAAAATAAAAAGTCGAACGCAAAAAAAAATGGTTTCGGATGTGAAGATATATTTGATCTTCTAAATATTGAAGAATTAGATTATCTGAAATATATATTAATTTGGTATAAAGTTAAATAAAACATAATTCTTGTAAAAGCATAATGTTAATTTAACATTTATTTCTGAGTAGTTTAATTCTTAACATTCTCAAATTTTAAACAAAAAAAAATGAATTATTTACCTGTCAATTACTCGACCATTGAGCAAAGAAAAATAAAAATGAAAAAGCCCCACTTCATCCTTCACCACCAAATTTTATAATTTTCCATTCCTGATTTTTATTCCTTAAATTATTAATTAAAACTTTATTTTAATCTTTCCTTAAATAATATAAAAGAACTTTATTTTACGCGGGAAAAGTGGGTTTACTTATTAAACGAACCCACAAACAGCTACGTGTAGGGGCGCATGAAGCATTTTTGCACCCTTTTTATTTATCTGTTTGTTTGTTTATCTCTAGCTTTTGATTTTGTTTTTGGCATTTTTATCATCAGTCTTTGCATCCCTCTTGGATTTCCCCTTTTTTTTCTTTCATTTGTTAAATCTAACTAAAATTATTTTATACAAATTTGTAGAGATTTTTAGATTTCATAAGCGAGTTGAGAGTCGATTTAGTGTATAGTAAAAATAATAAAAATTAATTACATAAATAAATAAATGTGAAACTTGTCATATCCTTAACTTGCTTGTGGAGTCTAAATTTCTCCATTAATGATATATCAAATAATTACATTAATTCTAAAATCATTTGTAAAAGGTCAGTATATTAAATACTAATCCATACTACATTAATAAATGTCATCTTTGGAAAATTAGATTACAGGGTGGAAAGTAAAAAAATGTAAATATGTATAATTTAAATAAAAATAATTAGTTTACACTAGAATAAAAAAATTCTACAAATGGATTTAAGAAATTATCATATTTTTTTCATTTTATAATAACATATAGTAACATTCTAAAACAATAGTTTAAAAATATGTAAAAGTATATAATTAAAAAAATAAAGATTTTCTTAAAAAGACAGGTAGTTTTTATTTTACTTGAATTTAAAGAGGTAGTTTTTTTCCCAAAATAAGTTAATTTTTTAAATATTTTGGTATTTACCAAAAGACATAAATACTCGTTTTAGATTAACTATTAAATACAAATTAATGAAAATAGATATTTTACTTATTTCTACTCACAACCTATCCCTACTCTTAAATAAAATTAAAAAAAAAAACACATTTAAACGTGGTAGAACCCATTGCTTCCTTATTAGCAAGAGATGATTTTATCCTATTTAAAGTCATTTTCAAAGTCAGTAATACTAAAAACAATTTATTGATATAAAATATTTCCAAAAGATTGATCTTGCATGACATGGTAGAGCCGACAATAGTACGTATGAAAAGGCTAATCGGCTTCATTACTTTAGTTGTGGTGAAATTCTCGGTCACTTTGCATTTATCTTTGCTACAAATTTTCAATCCCAAAATTACAAATGGTGTATAAAGGTTTCGTGCAAATCAAGCAATGTTACAACAAGAATTTGTAAACCTACAAAACTGAATTTCCATGAATTATGTTTGGGGGGAGGGGGGGGGGAAGAAAAAATCTTTGGGATTTATTAGGTTTTCCTGTTAAACATCACTACTAATATGCAGGATATCTTCCTTTGCTATTTGCATCTGTCCTTTATCTTTCCTACTATTTGCTTGTGTCCGTTCTGGTTGGCCACGCTGGAAACATAATATTCCGACAAGTTAGTAACTTCGTATCGTAAAGGAATTTGAAAGACAGCTCGAGAATGCATGATGCACATAGCAAATACGCAAATAAGAGGATATGGGACCAACCTTCTTTAAAACAAATGCGAGGTACAAATAAGCCACCTCCCATTCCTCTGGAGATAATGTGGCTGGGTGTAACACAATGGAGAAACGAAGATAATAATTTATCAGTGTGGGAAAAGGTCAAAAAGAAAATAAAAATGCTGGAAGTATTTGGGAAACGATGAACTTACTTTGATCTTGGTTGCCATCACCTAATGCCCCAAGCCTCCTCATAAGCTCTATAAATTCCGGTTTTTTCATGTACTCGTGCACAAATTCATGCGAGTTTTTGACAAAAACTAGTTCAAAACCATACTGCAGAGACCGATGCAAAGAAAGCATGAGTGTGACAAATTTACGGTCACATAATAAATCCCAAAAAACAATGCGAAGAGTTTACTTATAGAAACCTCCATGTCCTCAAAAATGAGTTTGGTGTGATCAGAATCATACCTCTTCTGCTAATGACTTGAAGAGATGGAAGGGAACAATCCATTCAGGGCAGTCAACAGCATCCTGCAACAAGACATCCGGATGGAACATATTATTCTCTCAAATTATAATACTAAAAGCAATAGGGTTCCCATTATTTGATATGAAAGATCAATCTCGAGAATAGGAATCATCAAAAACTGTACCTCTAAGTGAAACTTGTACTTGATACCAAAGGGGCTTGAAGATTTAAATTTCTGAACCATGTTGTAAAAGTGTGTCAGAATTAGATAAAACTTGTAGTCAACATCAGTATCTTTCCAAAAATGTAGTTGCAAGACAAATGTCATTTACTTTATCGGAAAATTCTTCATCAAATTGTATCCAGTAAACGCTATTGCCAAAAGCCATTCCTTCAGCTGCATAGTTACAGTGAAAATAAATCAAGAACAAAAAAAAGTAGTCCAACATGCCAACAATCAAACTTTCAAAAATGGCAGGGAGGAAAGAAGAAAAAGAAGAAGAAAGCTTGGAATAATTTAACCATCTCATTGCTTTGCTAATTGGTCTACAGAAACCATAAAACTACATGATGTTAGTTACTAGAAAGACTAGCTTTCATCGTTTTAGGTGTGCTTGGTTGCGTTGAAGAATGGAGGGATGGAAGGAGGGAGTAGAAAAGTGAAAGAAAATAACTGAAACTTTCTACGTACTTTTTAAAGGACAAGAACTATTAAAGCAAGTTGCAATAGTAAACCTTCTCGAAGCTTTTTGATTATCACATTGGCATCTGGCATCGACCCGATGAATGTGCCTCCCGGACGAAGTAAAGCTGATACATTAGCCAGCGCCCGACGTGCACGTGCCTCTGTAGACCAGGAATAATGCATTGCAAACTGCAAAATCCAAGAATGCATTGTTATAGCCACATTTATGGTTCAGTCATATAAAGAGCTTGCATGAGAAAACAGCTAGTTTATAGCATCGGTAGCTCTTCTACAAATGTAGAGTTCTATTAAAATCACTGTCAGAATACTAAAGATTAAAGAACTCCAGGTCAAACTTCTGAACAATAAGTAATTAAAGACAAGGCGACAAATAGTTAAATAGCAATTTTATCATAGGATAAAAAAATACACTTAATAGTAGATTTTCCAAATTCCAACTATTGAAGAAAACATCAACAGCACTTCAGTCACCTGGCAACTGCAGATATCAAAAGGAGCATCATTTGCCAAAACTTTATCGAGACGCACCTGAAAATCATCAACTTGCAAAAATTAGAACTATATCCTTCAATACCTGCTAAACCATGTACATCCTTAATAAGTTGGTCCTCAGGTCCAATTGCCCAAATACATTATGTTTCACTGTTCAGATAATTTATAACCCTATTCAAATTGACCATTACTAATTATGCCATTGAATGTGATAAGTAATCCAGAGAAGCAGAAACTATATATATGCTGGCTAGTTAGTAATTTTCAAAGTTGCTACCAACAACGTCATTACCTCAAAACAATCCCCACATAATAGACGGGCAGGAAAAGTGAACTTTGCGACGTTGATGATGGTCTGCATCACCATTATAACGTAATACGACAATCTTCTATCTGTGCATATATAGAGAATGCAAAATCAATATTGCAACTAGTGACATAAATAGGTACCAGAGAAATATTTAGTTTTCCTGCTGCTGTTTTCTAGTCTCTAATTTCCTTTTCAGGTATAGAAAGACATCTAGACTGCAGGCTGTTAGTGCCTTAGAAGCACACAATTTATCCGTGATTTTAAGCTAGAAAACATCTACACTACCATCCACTATTGCACAAGACTCATGTTTCAGAGAGCTGTAATTTAAAAATTATTACATGATATCATAAGTACAACAAATCGTGCAACAAATAGTTCACATGTATCTATAAACAAATGCATTAATAGCATTGCGGTTACAAATGCTGCTTCTTAAGAAATTAGTGGCTCAGAACAATTATGATTAGTACTGAAGGAGGCCCAGATACCAGATAGGTTGACCACGGCTTAACTAGCTACTAAATTGGATAAACGAGTAAACAAATAGGGGGAAACCCCGAGTGTTTTAGCACTTTACCGAGCCTTCAGCTATATCAACACCAACATAATATTCAACTTTTGCTTTATCCCACTTGATGAGATCACCACCCTAAAACATAAAAGCAAACCATATCACAAGGATCAAAATAAGTTGAATTTGGCAAAAAACAAGTAAGCTAAGTACAAATAAGGGTCCTAAAATACCTTGCCACAGGCAAGATCAAGAACGGCATCCCCCTTACGAGCATAAAGCTGAATCAAGACACTTTTAATCTGTCCAATCACGAAGAAAGTGAATGAAAAATGACTCAAAAATATATCCTAAGATCAGAATGCAGTTCATGTGGTTCAACAACATACCCAATTATTCAACTTCTTTAAGTGAATGATTGGACTTGCTTCTCGTTCTTCCAAAGTCTGGTTAGTTCTTGCACTATAATGATCAGCTACTTTCCTAGCAAAAATCTTTGTGCTCTCATCCGCCGGAAATTGTGCATCACCTAATACCACAATACAATTTCAGCTTCTATAATAATTTTTTTTCTACTGAATTCTGCTTATAAGCTGTAAAGCTAGCAATTAAAAACATTGGAATATTTTTCTTCCCTCTCAAATTAAACCATACGAACTTTAAAACCCAACTCATTAACCAAAAACAGAAAATACAGTACACAATTAAGCTGGATCCTAAGAAACTTCCAAATATCGGAAACCTGAAGCTTTTATTCAACACAAATTTGGCAGCTTAGATGCAAACCATTTAATACCACTTTCTTAATAACTTTCATTTTCACGTAACAATCAAAATTCACCGTTCTTTTTTTCTTTTCTTTTTCGTTTTCTGAAATCTTACATAAACTTCAAAACTCATGTCACAAAAATCTGCACTTTAATCAAATAGCCATAAAATAAACTAAAGAAGAATATTTCATCAATTTTTAACCATATGGAAACTACAATTGAATAAAATATGAAAAACCCAAAGTTCATAACATTCCTAATCACAAATGTAACCCATGAAAAGAAACAAATCCTAACAAGAATTTTACCTTCAGGGTTATGTTTGAATCGGGATTGAGGTGGACCTAAAGAGGAAGAGAGAGATTCAGGGTATCCACGCTTCATAGCCAAAATTATGAAATTAAAGGGGAAAAAAAGAGTTATAAATTACTTTTGAGGGTCCTCCAAGAAAAGGATCAAATGTATGATTGATTACACCAGTTGTTGTTGTGTTTTTTTTTTTTAAATTAGGTGGTAAGGTGTTTTTAGTATAAAAAAAAAAAAAAAGAAGTGGGAAATTGCTTTGTTGGAGGGTTCGGTTTTTGTCAGTGGGCTTGGAATTGGATCAAAGGTAAAACAGATGGCAGACCTCAAACTGGATTTTAAATTTAATCGGTTTTCTTTTTCAATAAAAAATAAAAATACAGTAAAAAAGTAAAAATAAATATGAAAAATATGAAAAACGTGAAAAACATCAATTATATTGGGAGGCCTGACGAGTGACAATGGTTCACTCAATTAAAAATAAAAATATATTGATGATCGATAAGCTGAAAATAAAAAGAAATTTAAAAGAAAAGGTTATAAACACGTTTGGGTGAGAAGAATTTTTTTTTTAAAAAAAAAAATATATATGAAGTGGGTAGTTTTTAAAATAAATAATGGTAAAATATGAAAATTAAAATTTTAGGCTTTTAGTTCCTAAACCATATTATTTTTTCCATTTTAATTTATCTTCCGTTAAGATGATTAAGTCTTTGTTCGATTGACATCGATATTATTACTAGTGTAGGAGAATGTGGGTTCGAGTGCGCTAAAGCACATTATCCTCTTATTTAAGAGTTGAGGAGGAGCTTTGAGTAGTTCGAGGCATTGTATAAATAAAGAGTAGATATAATAATAACAACTTATGATGAGATTAAATCAATTATCACAATACATAAAATAAATAATCTAAAAAATTATAATAAAAAAACATTATTAGCAAAGGATACCATCTCTCTTCTTTTTTTTTTTTTAGAAAGCAAAAGGATACCATTACCCAGTAAATAGGTAAATATTTTTCTTTTCTTTTTTACAAATTTATTTTTGCATGTATTATCATCAATGGTATTGTGAAATTTTTTATTTAAATTACTGTGTTGTGAAAATCACTATTGTATGGCCTTCTCTGTTTGTAATGTCTGCACCAATTCAAAATTCTCCTTCCCCTTCTCTTGTGCAATTTAATTTCTTTCATTAAACAACTTTGAACATCAACAATATGCAACAATGTCTGCAACAAATGATAGAATTAATCTGTAATGACATATAATACTCAATGAAAGATGTTTTTGAATTGGTGCAGACAATACAAACAGAGAAGGCCATTTAATAGTGATTTTCACAACACAGTAATTTAAATAATTATTTTATAACTTTTTGAAGTGAAACTTATTAATAATTTAATTACTTTAAATGTTGGATTCTGATATAATTTACAATGATCTCCGTATAATCACATATCTCATACAAGCGCATATAAAACCCTATTGGCATGTCAATTGTATCCTAACCTTTTACTAAGTTCACACGAGCGCCAATTATATATATAACCATTTCCATACCTACAATCATCTTACTCGTATATTCATACATTGTATTCGGTCACATATGCATTTTCATACCCTGTACATTGTTCCATCACATAACAATAATTTATCACATTTCGCTTTGCAATTTAGCACATATATCATTATTCGATCATAATCACAACTATAATCCAATTCATCATTAAATTACATGTACTACTTACCATACAACAAGTTTTTTATCCATTTATTATTTCACATAACATCCTTCAAATATTTCATGCTATTTTTCATTTTATTCATTTTAGTCCTATATTCCAATATCCCACACCAAACTCAATCAAACCAATTCACACTATCACCATATACTTACCTCAATGATCAATCAAGAAATTAACATATATATACAAGCAATTAAATCTATCCCAAACCATAAAAGTACAAATTGAGGTTTTGCGATCACTCATCGATGGTTTTAGTTTTTCCTTTCCTCGTGATTTGATTCGATGTTGTCGTTAACTAAAAATAATCACAAAACATATCACATTATCAATTTCTAGCCAAATTAGAATCAAATACCAAATTTCAAATATTTTCAAATTATTCAATTTAGTGCCTAAAATTAGGACAAGCATAACTTTCAATTTAAGGCTTTCGATTAAAATATGATTTCACCAAAACTCATTAGGGACCCTTTATTTTTATTCCGCCAATATTTCACAATAGTTTTGCATTTAATTTGATTTGGTCCCTAATATACTAAACTAACCATTAGCTTTACAATCTAATCTTTTCTTAAACTAACCTTAATTTCTAACAATTTGACACCAATTTCATTCAATTCTCAACAATGACAACTTCCAAAAATTTTAACAGTTTTACAAATTAATACATGGGCTAGCTAAATCAAAGCTCCCATGATCTCAAGTCCATAAAAATTAATGAAAAATGGTTGGGGACTTACCTAAAAATGGTGGTCAAATGTGTAAAGCTTTCAAAAGCTTTCTCCCATGGCTTTTAGGGTGGACAGTGGTGAAAAGATGAAGAAGATGATGTTTTATAATCTTTTTCCACTATCTTAAGTATATAGTTAGTTTATTTTTAATTAAATTTAATTAATTAACTTAATCATAACCAATTAATCACTAATCCTTAATTATTTTAATCTAATGGTAATTAACATCACATCCCACCATCATCCATTTAAAATTGGTCTATTAGTCATTTTAATCCTTTGAATAATTTCTATTTAAGTCCCCAAGCCTTAATCTAACTAAAAATCTATAGAGATTAAACTTTTACAATTTAGCACCTAAGCCATAATTACTCACAATTTCGGCAAAATTGCTTAACCAAATTTCAATTCAACTATACTCTAACTCCGTAAATATTTTTATTTAATATTTACGATCTCGGTTTACAAAAATGGAGTCCCAAAACTGCATTTTTCGACACCACTGAAAATCGGATCGTTACACATTAATGAAAATTTATTTAAAAATACAATAAATATGTGAATTGTAAATTAAATATCATCATCGAGTTACAACTTATTTAAATATTTAATAATTATTATGAAGAATTACTATAAATATAAAATATTGTAAAGACAAATAAGTAGAGAATTAATGTAAAATTTAATGAGAGCGGAAGCTTTTGTTTTAAGTAGTTGTTTGCTCCACATCTTGTCCACTACTAAGTGGTCCAATTTGAAAAAATATGTTGTAAATTTATAATAAAAAAAAACCAATAATTGTTTGAGGAAAATGGTCAAAGTAAGTGAGTAAAATATAAATATTGCTCACTAAAAAAAAAGGTTAGAGTAAACTACACCCAAGATCACTCTAAAATAGAATTTATCCTATTTTGGTCACTCTAATTTTTTCTCTCAATTTAGCCACTCTAATTAAGATAATTGTCCAAATTAGTCACTACGGTTAAAAATTCGTTAACCCACTAACGAATTGCTGACATGGCATAATAAATCATTAAATGATTAACATGTGGCATTTTTTAAAACTTTTTTATTAAAGCTAGAAACCTCTCAATAACTCAAAACATTTTTTTTGTTCTTTCTCTTCTCTTGCTTTTGTTTCTTTTTCTTGATGCGGTGGGTCCGGTGGTGTAGTAGGTGGAAATAATAGTGGGTTTGATGAACCATTTTTGAGTTGGAATCGAGTGGGAGAGACGATGACTCCCAACGTAATGAGAACAAAGTAAAGCATGGGGATATGAGAGCAAAAAAATGTTTTGAGCTAATTACTAAGGGATCCCTAGCTTTAGTCAAAACTAAAAAAAAAAAAGGCACATGCTAGTCACTCAATGGGTTAATGTGCCACATCCGCAATCTGTTAGTGGATTAACGAAAATTTTAACAACAAATGACTAATTTGGACAATTATCTTAATTAGAGTGACTAAATTTAGAAAAAAAAATTAGAGTAACCAAAATAGGACCAACCTTATTTTAGAGTGATTATGGGTGTAGTTTACCCAAAAAGTTATAGATTCTATTATTTTTGAATTTGTTAGTGGTCCATCTTGGACGTTGTGTTTCAAATAATTATTAAAAATTTATTTATTTTAGGATTTTTTTAATTTTTAAAATATTTGTTGACATGGCTTGATCTGAGGCCATGTCATCACTTAATAGTAGAAATATATGAATTTTTTAACGGAAGGACTATTTTACTCTTTGATCTAACGTGTATGCAATTTTTTAATAGATGGGGCAAAGTTCAATCTGACTTCTAATACAATGACCTCCATGATACTTTTAATTCAAAAATAATATTTTTTCACATCATTTATGAAAGTATATAATATATTCATAAAATAAATTTTGGAGTATTTTTATTATTATTCAAGAAAAAAGTTTAAAATAAACTAATATAATGAGTTTTCTAATAATAATTACGTTTTCCCTAATTTAAAATGGTTATATTAAAATATTCATTTTAATAAAATTGAATGAAAGGGCCAATATATGTTGTTTGTAACACCTCTCACCCCGATTGGATCGATATATCACGAGCAAGGAATGTTACATTTGGGCATTAAAACTACGCAACTTGAACATCTATTTTAAATTATTCATTTTAGCATAATTAAACTCATTTAGAGTGGTGCGGGTCATTTCCAAGATATGGTTGTAGTTTGGTTGCATTCGAGAGTTATTTAGAACCCTTTCAAAGCAAATCAGAGTAAATAGGGTCAATATCACGACATTGGACTAGTGGTGTTGCGACGATAAGAAGCGAGAATACTTCTAGTGTCACAACATTGACTATTGGTGTCGCAACACTGAGGCCAGATTTGCCCAATGTTGCTACCTTGGCTATTCAACGTTGCAACATCGAAAGTAGATTGCCCAAAGCATGTTTGAAACATCTAAAATCAATTTTAAACTATCATAAGTCATTCCATAACACTTCTAAACATTATAAAACATTAAACTCCATCAAAACATCATGTAATACAACATATATCTTATCAAAGCTTAACTAAATTCTTAGAGCTAAAAAAATTCAAGATTCAAAAGTATTTTCACTAGAAATCTTATAGATATACTTTGATTTATCCTATGTACATGCCATAATCTAACACCAAAATATCAAAATCAAACTCTCTTCCAAGCTTTGAGATGTGACAAGATGAGTTGAGGTTACAACTTCACTCTAGAGTTTCAATTTGAGCCTTTACCTACGTATTAAACTTGTGAAAGCTTATAAGTATGTCAAAAATTAAACTTACTGTTGAAATTAACCACTGTTAACATATAAATACATTATTTATAATAATATACAATGAAACTAAATAGAAAATAAAAGAAATCTCAAAGTAAAGTCTTATAAGCCACTTACCAATTTTACTAATAAGTCTACTTACCTTTTTTTTTAATTTTAGCCCAATTGTAGACTCAAAAGAACATGTAGGATATGCAGAATAAAAACTGAACCACTAGCACAAACATGCATATTGTAACACCCCTAACCCGTATCGCATCGTTGGAATAGGGTTACAGAGTATTACCGAAATTTTTAACTTTTACGGATAATTCATATCAATTACTATTCATTTTCCGATATTAACCATAACATCCCTAGGACAAACCCTCGAGGCCCAAAATACATGTTAGGATCGGTCGGGACTAAACCGAAAACATAAGAAATTTTTGTGAAATTTAAAATTTTACTCATGTACTGAGGGTCATGTAACACCCCAAACCAGCCCATAAGTTTCGACCGGATACGGTATGCTACGGGTTGTACGTTGAAAACTTTTGCTAAGTTGGTTTTAGTAAATCATAAGTTATTAGGCAAAATTCGAATAAACAAGTGACTTTTGAAAAGAAAACCTTGTATTATTATTTTGAATAATAAAACCTTTGACAAAGTTCCATAAGTTGTAAATATTAAAAACTAAGTAGTGAGTATAAACTATGGGGCCTTATTACATAAATGTTTCCAAAATTAAAAACATAAGGAAAACCGAAATAATCTATAGGAATAAAAACTTGATGGCCCTCGAGTCCGCCTTTGCTCCCATGTCCACGATCTCTTCGCTCATCCGCAAAGTTAGGGAAAAATAATAGGGTGAGTCACCAAGACTCGGTGTGCAAATCCCGAAAACACATAAAAGGCTTTAGGCCCACAAACACATTATGGGCCTTGGCCCATACAAGGGTAACTAACTATGCATCATGACCCATCCCAGCCTAGAAATCCATCCTCTACACACCAACCTGTACCAACCATCACATCTTGGGATTTCTATAATCAACCCTCCAACCGCTACACACCATATCGACAATGTGTGCTACTGTCTTAAAGACCGATCCTTTGTGTGACCTATGTGGCAAAGCCACCGATCGCCATGCGACCTTAATAATACATCGTAGCATTTCGACAATGGTACTTTGTCATAAAGACCGATCACTATGTGACCTATGTGGTAAAGCAAACCGATCGCTATGCGACCTTCTTCCCCCTTCATCATATCAATCCCATCCCATGCATACATACATGCGAGAATCAAAACAATATACTACCTAAAAATTCACAGATCTATCACATACATCGATACACATAGAGAAGTTTCTATGATTACGTACACAGCAAATTTCTTGCCTACCCTTTTGGGTAATCCGATTGTCTATCTGACCTTTTAGGCTTTTAGCCCATAACATAAACATATATATACATTCATACAGATTATTTGTGTGTTAGAGATCTACACACTGATTCATTGTTAGAACGAGACCCTCTAAGTCGACGCTATCAGTAGCCAACACCACCGCTTATCGCCTTGAAATCCCGAAAAGTGATATGAGATTTAGGAACTAGTGTTTCTGGCTTTTAGATCTAAGAGATCTTACTAGAGAAGATTCGGCTACTCCCAGAGGATTAGGCTTTTTACGAAAAATCAGGAAGAGAAGATGATTGAAGAAATCTATAGAGATTCGGCTTTTAGAAGAAAGAAGAGAAAAGAATAATGGAGTTTTCGGCTTTCGGCTTTTTAGAAGAAAGAAGAGAAGAGAATAATGGAGTTTTCAGCTTTTAGAAGAAAGAAGAGAAAGGAATAATGGAGTTTTCGGCTTTCAGAAGAAAGAAGAGAAAGAAATAATAGAGTTTTCGGCTTTTAGAAGAAAGAAGAGAAAGAAAAGGTGGAAACCCTAAATGCTTAGAAAAATAAAGAAGAGAACCCTCCCTATTTATAGAAATTTCTGCACTTACCTATGAAAAACCGAAAGTGCCCTTCACGATAACTAAAAATTAATCAAATAAAAGGGAAAATTCGGCACCCCTTTGCCATAAAGAAACCGATTTCTTCACTTTTCTAGGTGATGGAATTTGAGCCAACTCCTAGCCTTGTAGATAGCTCCTATCTTTTCTCCTTTTTTTCTTCCATATTATCAACTATATTATCTACATTATCCCATTCACATAAATCCTCCTATTTTTGAGCCTTGTTGCCGTCCACTCTACCTAACCCTAATGCCGAAATTTAGCTAACTTAAATTAAAGAGTTGGGCTCCATGTAACTTAAATTTGGGCCCCTTACTCCCTTGTATGGTGTCACCTCTTTGCTCCCTAAGTGGCGCCACTAACCACTGGGCCACAAGCCCATTTTGATATTTTAAACTCGAGATACCACCTTTTAAACCCTATAGTGCCCAAACAAAAATTTAACTAAGGCTTCAGCCCAATCCTGAGCCCAATTTAGACCCCTAATGCTCAAATTAACTCATTACACATATTCACCCATTAAATGCATAGGCCCAAAAATTCAGGATGTTACAGTTCTACCCCTTAGAGAAATTTCGTCTCGAAATTTCCAACTAACTACTAATCGTACCACCCAAGTCTCACCACTATGCTTTCGCTGCGCACTCTAATTTAATAATATATAACCATTGCACGCATACGCTTTTTATACCCAAAAATATAGCATCCACACAAAACATACCCGACTTAATGGTGATTGAACAATCCCGAGCCTTATGCTCCTCGGACCGCATCTTAAACACGTTCGACTTCCTCCAACATTCACCCGGATGACGCCTTACGCAATATTCGCAAACCCGAAAGTTTGGACGTACCTTAACATGCTTCACGTAACGAGGCGCAACCCTAGAAAACTACGATCCCTTTTTTTCCTACAGTCCACGCACCCAACCCGAAATGTTTCACCGATTTCTTTAACCTCCTTGAAGCACTCTCCTAACTAACTTTGAGTCAACACATCGGGCCCTAATACTTCCACGGCCTCGGCTGCGGCCTCTTCTTCCTCTCCTAGCGCTCATCGTCAATTCTCGTAGTATCTGAATTAGAAATTTTATGAACTATTAATTTCTTTCACTGATTAACCACAAACAATCTTATGGAAAGTAGTTTTAAGAGTGGTTCTTTCAATTCGAACCTATCTATAGTTTCAGGTCTCAAGTTTATCTCCTAATTCTAGAAACCACATACATCAACCCGCATACATCAATCACACAAGTAGCATCCATGCACACACATTCATCGCATAAGGTTTTTTTCCGTCATTCCTCTACCGAGGGGTATTTAGTAGTTTTGCCCTACAAGGTCCAAAATAAAGTGTCTAGGTGATTTTCTCAAAATAGGGTATCTTGGTGTTGTTGTTGTTTTCGTTTTTTTTAGCGAGGGTATTTTGGAAAATTTAATTTTTCAAACCGGGTTACATTTGTAAATCTAGGGGTTTCGGGTAAATTTGCAAAACATGGGTATTTTATAAAATCACGGTTGTTTGGAAATTTTCACAAATCAAGTGTATTTTGGAAATTTTACAAAACTTGGGGGTATTTTAGTTTTGCGAAATAGGGTGGTTGGTCCTTTCGGGTTTTAATTATAGATTTTGGCCCGTCAACAAATCCTCGTGGCTAAGGTGAGCAGATCCGCTGCGCACTGTAGGATTCAGTGAAGAGGAGGTGAGTCACTAGGATCGCTTAAGTACCAAGCTCTCCCTGAATCCAATCCTAGACATGCGTATGCCTGTTGCCACACCCTAACCCATCGACTCGTTCACGGGTTTGTTTGGATAGATTAAGTCTTATGAATTTAAAGAGTTGTTTTAACTAAGCCTATAGTCCATCAATGCCTAACATACTAGTCTACGTCCATCAAGCCCATCAAGCCCACATACATATCACATCCAAAAGTTTAGAATACTTACCTGCGTGGATCGGGTGCCGGTAGACTCGAAGGCCATATCTTCTTCCAGATTTTTTCTCAATTTCACATAAATTTTCAAAACACTACTAGACCCATTTCACAGCCCGAGTTTTGAACTGGGCTTTGATACCAAAATATAACACCCCAAACCCGGCCCATAAGTTTCGACCAGATCTGGTATGCTACGGGTTGTACGTTGAAAACTTTTGCTAAGTTGGTTTTAGTAAATCATAAGTTATTAGGCAAAATTCGAATAAACAAGTGACTTTTGAAAAGAAAACCTTGTATTATTATTATTTTGAATAATAAAACCTTTGACAAAGTTCCATAAGTTGTAAATATTAAAAACTAAGTAGTGAGTATAAACTATGGGGCCTTATTACATAAATGTTTCCAAAATTAAAAACTTAAGGAAAAACCGAAATAATCTATAGGAATAAAAACTTGAAGGCCCTTCGAGTCCGCCTTTGCTCCCATGTCCACGATCTACTACTCATCTGCAAAGTTAGGGAAAAATAATAGGGTGAGTCACCAAGACTCAGTGTGCAAATCCCGAAAACACATAAAAGGCTTTAGGCCCACAAACACATTATGGGCCTTGGCCCATACAAGGGTAACTAACTATGCATCATGACCCATCCCAGCCTAGAAATCCATCCTCTACACACCAACCCGTACCAACCATCACACCTTGGGGATTTCTACAATCAACCCTCCAACCGCTACACACCATATCGGCACCGTGTCTTTTAGCTGTGTCTTAAAGACCGGTCATTTGTGTGACCTATGTGGCAAAGCCACCGATCGCCATGCGACTTTAATAATACATCGTAGCATTTTGACAATTTGAGTCGTTTGTCATAAAGACCGATCACTATGTGACCTATGTGGCAAAGCCACCGATCGCTATGCGACCTTCTTCCCCTTCATCATATCAATCCCATCCCATGCATACATACATGTAGAATCAAAACAATATACTACCTAAAAATTCACGATCTATCACATACATCGATACACATAGAAGTTTCTATGATTACGCACTGGCATCCATTGCCTACCCTTTTTGGGTAATCCGATTGTCTATACTGACCTTTTTCGACTTTTAGCCCATAACATAAACATATATATACATTCATACAGATTATTTGTGTGTTAGAGATCTACACACACGATTCTTGTTAGAACGAGACCCTCTAAGTCGACGCTATCCGTAGCCAACACCACCGCTTATCTGCCTTGAAATCCCGAAAAGTGATATGAGATTCAGGAACTAGTGTTTACGGCTTTTAGATCTAAGAGATCTTACTAGAGAAGATTCGGCTACTCCTAGAGGATTACGGCTTTGCGAAAAATCAGGAAGAGAAGATGATTCGAAGAAATCTATAGAGATTCGGCTTTTAGAAGAAAGAAGAGAAAAGAATAATGGAGTTTTCGGCTTTCGGCTTTTTAGAAGAAAGAAGAGAAGAGAATAATGGAGTTTTCGGCTTTTAGAAGAAAGAAGAGAAATGAAAAATGGAGTTTTCGGCTTTTAGAAGAAAGAAGAGAAAGAAATAATGGAGTTTTCGGCTTTTAGAAGAAAGAAGAGAAAGAAAAGGTGAAAACCCTAAATGCCGAAAAATAAAGAAGAGAACCCTCCCTATTTATAGAAATTTCGGCACTTACCTATGAAAACCAGAAAGTGCCCTTCACGATAACTAAAAATTAATCAAATAAAAAGGAAAATTCGGCACCCTTTGCCATAAAGAAACTGATTTCTTCACTTCTCTAGGTGATGGAATTTGGCCAACTCTAGCCTTGTAGATAGCTCCTATCTTTTCTCTTTTTTTCTTCCATATTATCAACTATATTATCTACATTATCCCATTCACATAAATCCTCCTATTTTTGAGCCTTGTTGCCGTCCATTCTACCTAACCCTAATGCCGAAATTTAGCTAACTTAAATTAAAAGAGTTGGGCTCCATGTAACTTAAATTTGAGCCCCTTACTCCCTTGTATGGCGTCACCTCCTTGCTCCTAAGTGGCGCCAGCGACCACCTTTGGGCCACAAGCCCATTTTGATATTCTGAACTCGAGATACCACCTTTTAAACCCTATAGTGCCCAAACAAAAATTTAACTAAGGCTTCAGCCCAATCCTGAGCCCAATTTGGACCCCTAATGCTCAAATTAACTCATTACATTAAATGCATAGGCCTAAAAATTCAGGATGTTACAGGTCACACGCCCGTGTGGGTAGACCGTGTGATTCATACGGCCAAGTAACACAGGTCACACGGCCGTGTATCCAACCCGTTTAACTCTCTAACTTGCAAAACATTAAGGTGCAGTTTTCACACGGCCAAAACACACGCCCGTGTTCTAGGTTGTGTGGCACACACGGCTGAGACATACGCCCGTGTCTCTGCCCGTGTGCTCAATCCTGAGCATTCTGTTTCTCAAATTTAAGTTGCAGGGGACACACGGCCAAACCACATGCCCATGTGCCAGGCCGTGTGTCACACACGGTCAAGACACACGCACGTGTGCCTACCCGTGTGGAAGAAAATAGGCCATTTTAAGGCCACTTTTTCTCACCCTTTACACAACCAACCTGCACACAATACTATCATTTACCAATATACTCCAATTCAACAACCAATACAAGTTAAAAGTCATATTTATCCATAAATTGTACTATCATAAAACTCTTTTTTTTTTTTTTGCTAAACTTATCAAAATAGTTTCATTCATTATTCTACCATAGTCATCAACTAAATATATACATATACATCATTCACATTCTTAATTTAAGTTTAACCTTTTACCATTTCAACCCTAAACATGCCATATAAACCATAAGTTATAATTCAAAAATTCTATCGATGAAATCTGGATAGTGTGCTTCGATGTGTTGATTCGATCCACCGAACTCACGTCAATCTACACAGAACATTAAACACACAGGAGTAAGCTTAAGAAAGCTTAGTAAGTTCATAGGCATAAAACATAAATCTTACCAAGCACACACAATAATGAATCAATAAACAAGTGTTACACTAATATTCCTTGTCATCCACAATTTCAAATAATGAACTCACTTGATTGAGCTCAATAATTCCATCACTTTAGTTCAAATAACACTTACCATTGCCTGTCAAATTAAAGAACATCTTACGGAATTGAGTACATCGTTTGCTTAATGCCATAGCCCAATTATGGTCTTACACATATATTATCATGGTCTTGCCATAATATCACAATGCCATAGCCCCGCTATGATCTTTCACTTTCTTACGATGCCATAGCCCAACTATGGTCTTACACGTACACACATATACTGCCATGGTCCAACCATGGTCTTACGTTCACAATGCCATAACCCAGTTATGGTCTTTTAACTGAAATGCCATAGCCCAGCTATGGTCTTACATTCCAAACTTTGCCATGTTTCAACCATGGTCTTATCCGTCAATTCATCACTGATCACAGAACGATCGTACTCAATCCTGCATTCTACTCAATTTGAACTTTTGTTTCGATTTTCATTTTATCACAATAATCATGATTCCATAACAAAGATATGAAATAATACATTATATAATTTCTAATTTTAAAATAAATCACAAAATTCAACCATATGAACTTACCTAGACCAATCGGTAGAATTTGTAGAAATTCAGGGCTAGTCGGTAATTTTCTCTTTTCCACGTTTATCTTCGGATTCTCAATCTATAATATAAAATTTTTCATTCATCAGCACCAAGTTCAATTCTAACTCACTTCACAATTTATGCCCTTTAATTTTTGAAATTACACTTTTACCCCAAAGTTTACAATTTTTACAATTTAGTCCCTGATTAATTCAGCCATCAATTGAGCTTATTTTTCTCAATTAACACTTTATCTAATAATTTTAGGCTATTATAAAGCCTTTGATATTCATAATTTCAGCACCAAACCCTAATTCCTAACTTTTTCACAATTAGGCCCTAAAAATCAATTTCTATTAAAATCACTTAATAAAATCATCATATAATGAAATCAAAGCTTCAAATCTATGATAATTAATCATAAAATTACAGCACTCATTCATGGTAACTTTCATAACCACTCATGAAATAAAAAACTAATGAATTAAATAGTTGGACCTAATTGTAAAAGTCACAAAAACTTGAAAATTACAAAGAAAAAGTAAGAATTGAACTCACATGGTGCAAAGTATGAAAAACCATCTTCTTTCAAACCTCCTATGGTGTTTTTAGCTGATAATTTGGGAGAAATGTCTAGATTTTTCAATTTGGTCACTTATTTTATATTTAATTTTAACCAAATTACCATTTTACCCTTAGTTCACATTGTTTTCTTGTCTATTTCTATATCCATACCGTCCAGCCCATATAATTTGGGTCTAATTACCTTTTAACTCCTTCCTTACTAGACACTTCAGCTATTTAATCACTTTAGCAAATTTTACACCTTTTACAATTTAGTCCTTTTTAATTAATTAGCTATTAAAACGTTAAAATTTTCTAACGAAACATTAATACTAACTCAATGACACTCCATAAATATTTTTAAAAATATTTATGGCTCGGTTTATGAATTTGAGGTCTCGATACCTCATTTTTGACCCAATTTACCTAATAAATTCTTTTTAAATCTCAAAATTCACTAATTCAGAAATTCTTCTAAAATCACACTTGACTCATAAATATTAATTTATTAAATTTTCAACTCACTCGTCGGATTTAGTGTTCTCAAATCACTGTTTCTGACACCACTAAAAATTAGGCTGTTACACATACACTATCTTACATCGAAGTGTAGAGTCAACAAAATGCACCGAAGTGCCATTGTCACTAACAAAGAAGTGCGATATCATTGGATTGGGCTGAAGTGCCACTATCACTAGTGCGCATAAAAATTTCCTAATGACATGCCATTTAAATCCTATTAGTTCACATCTTGTCTACATGGGCATTTAATACATTAAATTCATTACATTCACTCAACCAGTAAAGACAATTCAAGCTTTACATATTTTACAATTTAATCCTTATTCACTATTCTTTATAAATTCACTATAATATCACTTTACATTTACTCACTATTACATCACACTTCGATCAAGCCCTTTTATCAATATTTTAGTTCACATAACTAATTTTGTACACTTTACAATTTAGTCCCTTCTTAGTACTATTTCTATACACTTAATTTATTCACTTTGTAATTAGAATTCAATTCATATTTTCAGTACTCATTAATAAATTTCATATAAAACATTGACATATTCACATATAAATTAATCATATAACCATTTTAATATAACTTACACTTAGGCTAAATTAGATAAAATAAAATTCTTGTAGTACTTACAACCAAGTGCTTGGATGAGCTTCCTTCTTCTTCCTTCACTCTCTAGCTACTTCTTTTCCCTTATCACCAACTTGAGATTCACATCTCTTCTCTTTTACTTCATTTCATAAGAAAAATATACAAGATTTAATATAATAATAATAATCAAATATTCCATGCACTTTTACTTGAAATAAACATGATTATTTTACTAACTCATGAAGTTAATAATGAAACCTTATCATTCTTACCTTGAACTCTTACCCAAAACCCTAACTTCCCTTTTCTTTCACTTCCAATATGAGCACTAGTTGACTTTACAAGAAACTAAGCTTTCTATGAGATTTCTCAATTGATTTCACTAAAAATCCATGTAAGAATTTTGAAATGTTCAAGAGAACTTATTTGGAAAGAAAGCAAAAGTTTTCTTCGTACATAAATGAAGGTGGCGTAAAAATGGAGAAAGAAATGATGAAACTCTACATTCTTTTACCAAAAATATCAAATTAATTTAATAAATAAAATATTAAAATATTATAAAAAAATCTATCCATCATCATTTCAAATTTAATGACCAATTTTCAACATCATTAAAAGGCTCGTAACTTTCCAACAATTGATGAGATTTTTCTCACAATTAGCTATTTAAGAAAAGACCATTTTACCCCTCATTAATCTCTACAATTCCATCCTTGTTTTGTGATACTCTCTTGGTATAATTACCTTTCCGGTCCTTTTCTTTCTCTCTTAATTCAATTTAGTCATTTCCACTTTTAAAAATTCTCACATTTTTGCTCCAACATTTCACATTATTACGATTTAGTCAATTCCTCGAATAATTTATCTCAATTCTCAATTCTTTTTAATTCTCTATAGTATCCAATTACCTTCTCTACTAATACTACTAATTCCTATTTTATATATTCGAAAACTTTAACATGTGCAAATCTCAAAATAACACTATTCTCATCTCGTAAGTGTTGGGAATGTTACATTGTTTATATATATTTTTTTAAATTTTAAATTTATTATAAATTTCTATAATTCTTTATAATTTTTATTTAATTTTTCTGCATTTTAAAAATTTTAATCTATATTGGATTTTTATTTATAATAATTTTTATAATTTTATAATTTTTTACTTTTTATTTTTATTTTTCAAATGATTACTTCATTGTGATGTCATCAACTAATAACAAGTGATGGGAAATAAGTGACTCAAGATCTCATTGATTTTTTAACGGAAAACGATAAAAACTATGAAAAGTTTCAAAATTATTACCAAATTATTAGTAAATTTCTTTTGATGACATAATGACTTATTTGACCTTTTAACTTTACAAAAAAATTATTTTAGTCACCCATTTAATTTTTACTTCTTTTAGCCCTTAAACTTACACTGTTTATCAAATCTCTCCAAAATGAATGAAAAATTTAACATCTGTTAACTTTGTTGACATGGTATATACATGTATTTCCACATAGATGTCAAGTTAGTAATTAATTAATTTTTTAAATAAAAAAAATTCAAAAAAAATAAACAAAATATAAAAAAATTCAAAACTTATTAAAAATGTATAAAAATAAAAAAAATATTTTTAAAATTTGAAAATTTAAATAATTGCTAATGTGGCATACACGTGGACTTCCACATGGATGCCACATCAACAGACGTTAACTTTTCCATTTATTTTTGGGAGATTTGACAAACAATGCAAGTTTAAATACTAAAAGAGGTGAAACTTTAAATGGAAGGCTAGAATAGATTTTTTGTAAATTGGAGGGTTAAATAAATCATTATGCCTTTCTTTTTTGGTCATCCAACTATGTTACAAAATGATCACTCAACTATTCAATTTTCCTTGTTTGGACACCCATCTATATTGGATTTTTGGGTGTTTCTATTTTTACGATAGCTAGCTAGTGACTGTCGAAACCATTTTTATGTTTTTTTTTTGAAAAAAACGGGGATCGACTTACAAAAACGAAAACGGGAGTCGCCACCGATCTTTTTTTGCTTAGGTGTGATCAGATCACCTTATAAAACATGTTTTGTTTAAAACATTACTTTTGGCCTACGAAATTCAAGGAAATAGGTTCGAGTCGACACGCACGAGGAAGGATTAGCACCCTCGAACGCCCAAAATTGGTACCTAATTGATTAATTAATGTCCTAATGTCAAAAATTTGAAAATATTTTAAAAACACGATCCTTTTGATTTTTAAAACTTATGTCCTTTAAATTGACATTCAATTATTTGGATTTTAAAAGAAAAATCGAAACTTAGTAAGTTAGAGCACGATCTTTCGAATTTTTCAAACACCGAATATCCTTTGCTTTTTAAAAATCCTTGCCTCGAGATGACAAAACGTCATATCCAGTGAGTTAGGACACAACATCTTAAATTCCTGAGAATAGGTTTTTTTATTTAAAAATTCATATGTTTTAATTTTAAAAAGAGTACTCAATTATTTGGACTTAATGAGAAAAATTGAAACCCAGTAAGTTAGGGCAAGATTTTCTCAAAACTCCCAAATATCAAATATTGCCCTATTTTTAAATTTAAAAAATCATGGATTTTGAAATCGACAATAAAAAGCAATTTAAAAATAAATTCATGTATAAAAATTTTAAAGTAGGTAATATATGTAAAAGTTTGAAATAAATCCAAAAAAAGAGAGATAAAAATAAATAATATATGAAATAGTAATATAAAAATGAATAAATGACTTAAAGAAAATGATATGTGATAAATCCTAAAAGATACGTATAAGTTTAAAATAAACAATATTACGAAAACTTAAAATAGATAATATAAAACAGTTTAAAATGATATAAAATAAAACCACTTTAAAATAATCGTTATATAAAACAATAAGAAAAATGAATGATATATAAGATAATTTAAAGTAATAATATAAAAAAAACTTAATCAAAATAAAACTATTTAAAATAAGTAATATAAAAAATAATAAATAAAACAGCTTGAAATAAATACCACATAAAAATTTGGAATAAATAAATAAAATACAAATTTGCAAAAGTGTAAAAATAAAATAAATCTCTATACCAAAATAATAAATAAACGAATAAAATAAAAAGAATAATTAAACAATTAAACAATTAAATGGATAAATAAAAAAAGGTTGAAAAAAACGAAGATGAATGAAGAATGAAATAAGAACAAACCGTAGAAAATAAGAATGCAAGAGGGAGAGAAATTTGAGTGAATGCTCTCAAGAATTCTTATTGCTTCCTCAAAACTCATGTGTCCTTTACAATGAAGGGAGAGGCCTCTATTTATAGTTGAGCCTCCCCAAATCCAATGGTACAGATCAATTACATCAACGGCTAAGATTAAAAGGTATCTACAAATTAAATCTCTAAGATTACAAAATCATATCTTCTAAGATTGCATACCATATCTTCTAAGATTGCATATCATATCTAAGATTTGCATATCATATCTAAGATTGCATATCATATCTTCTAAGATTACATACCATATCTTTTAGGATTGCATATCATATCTAAGATTGCATATCCTTGAAGATTGTGTTCCCATATCGTCAAGCTTGTGGATGGACTTTCAATCTTTTCAAGTAATGGGCCATTCCGATCGGGCCAAATGATATATTTTGAATTTGGACTTGGACTTTGTTTTATTATTTTGGGTTTATTATTTTTTGTATGGGCCCAAGCTAAATTGGCCTATTACAATTTGCCCCTCTTTGCTCATTATCGTGTAACGAGAATGGAGTAAAGACTATAAAAGGACCAATTTTGTCCGGTCTTGCCGAGAGCCTTAACTTCTTGATCCTCATCTTCTTCAAGTAGACTCTAACCCAATCGCAACTTCAAGGAGATTGAATCGGTAGCTTTAATCTTATTCTCACTGAAACTTCAGGAGATAAGACTTGCTCTTGTAGATTTAATCCATCCTCATCAGAAACTTCAGGAAAGTGAGACTAGTATCTTTGATCTTGCTTCACCGCAATATTCGGGAAGACAAGATCTCGCTATTTTCGATCGCGCTCATTGCAACTTCGAGGAGATAAGATCGATGTCTTTGATCCGCTTCTGCAACTTCGAAATGCCAAATTTGCTATCTTCAAATGCTCCGCTACAAACTCGGGGAGACAAGATCGATGTCTTCGACCGCTTCCTGCAACTTCGTGAATGCCAAATCTGCTATCTTTAATCTGCTTCCATTTGCAAACTCGGGGATGCAGATTAGTATCTTCGATCCGCTTCACTGCAATCTCGGGAAGACAAGATCTACAATTTTTAGTCCGCTCCTTGCTACATCGGAAGATAAGACTATAATCTTGATGCTGCCCACTACTATCTCAAGGGGACAAAATCCGAACTTTTCGGTCGGTTTCCTTATTAACTCGGGAAGACTTCAATCTTGACCTGCTCCACTACCATCTCGAGGAACAAAATCTGAACTTTGGGTTTGCTTCCTTACTATCTCAGAAGACTTCAATCTCGATCTGCTCCACTACCATCTCTAGGGAACAATATCTCGAACTTTCCAATTTGCTTCCTTACTATCTCGTAAAGACTTCAATCTTCATCTGCTCCACTACCATCTCTAGGGAACAATATCTGAACTTTCCAATTTGCTTCCTTACTATCTCATGAAGACTTCAATCTTCAGTCTGCTCCACTACCATCTCTAGGGAACAAAATCTAAACTTTCCAATTTGCTTCCTTACTATCTCAGGAAGACTTCAATCTTCAGTATGCTCCACTACCATCTCTAGGGAACAAAATCTGAACTTTCCAATTTGCTTCCTTACTATCTCAGGAAGACTTCAATCTTCAGTCTGCTCCACTACCATCTCTAGAGAACAAAATCTGAACTTTCCAATTTGCTTCCTTACTATCTCAGGTTGACTTCAATCTTCAGTCTGCTCCACTACCATCTCTAGGGAACAAAATCTGAACTTTCCAATTTGCTTCCTTACTATCTCAGGAAGACTACAATCTTCAGTCTGCTCCACTACCATCTCTAGGGAACAAAATCTGAACTTTCCAATTTGCTTCCTTACAATCTCAGGAAGACTTCAATCTTCAATCTGCTCCACTACCATCTTTAGGGAACAAAATCTGAACTTTCCAATTTGCTTCCTTACTATCTTAGGAAGACTTCAATCTTCAGTCTGCTCCACTACCATCTCTGTAACAACCCAAACCCGACCCAAACATTACGATCGAATTTGATTTGCTACGGAGAAAAACTTTTTGAACACCATTTAGAACCAATTTAAGTTTTGTTGAAAACCCTCGTTTTTGGTTATCTTGCCAAAACTATACTTAGATTTAATTTGGAAGTTTAATTAAGTCAGGTTATTATATAAATTTCAAGTGTGTTCGATGGCACGATAAAACATTTTTCGTGTTAATTTAAGAAAACATGTGATTTTAATTCGATTTTAATAATATAGTTTAAAGTAAATATCCAACATATAAGAAATAACACAAATAAAGTTGATGGAGGCCTTATTACAACCAAAATAAAAACAACCCAATAAAATAAAATAACTAAGTTTAAGTTCGGTTTATGCAAGTCCTTTGCATGGCCACCTCGAGTCCAACCGGCTCCTCAACCGCCATCTACGAGTCACCGAAAAATGTTAAAGGAGAAGGTGAGTCACCAAGACTCGAGATGTAACCCTTCCCCATATGTAAGCAATTTCATACACAAACATATAATCAATCATCATGTACTAAGTCATGCACCCAACCTAGCCAACCAAACGCCTTTGTCTACCCCATGTGGTACCAAACCACCGGTGACCGTAGTCACAATGTGTTACCAAAACACCTGGTGGTGCCAAACCACCGGTGACATATAGTCACGATGTGCTACCAAAGCACGGTGTCCGTGGACACAAATCGGGTGATGGGGCCAACCCATCGTGTGATACCAAATCACCTGGCGACGATCCCATATCTCAAGTGGGGCCAACCCACGGTGGTGTTAACCACAGGGACGAGTCGCTATGAGGTACCAAACCTCCGGAGGTACCAAACCTCTCGGTGACATATAGTCACAAATTGTGTTACCAAAACATCGGTGCCCGTCGCACGAATATACCGCCCCTCCACTCATCAATCCCACATCACATAATTTGTGCTACCATATACTTAATCACATATACGGGTTTTATCATCGGCAATAAGCAACGTGTACTAGACACACCATGCTTCCCAAAAGCATCTTAAAATATTTCATAGTCAACAAGGACTTACTGGTTCCTTGCTTATACCATTCATGGTATTAATCCCGAATCTACACAGATCCGGTTAGCACACACAACAGCTTAGTACATTTAATTAATTATAAGTGTGTATGTACACACTGATGTCGATGAGAAGTCTAAATCCGAAAAGAGAAGTCGGCCACCCTAGATCTCACTGTACCTATATTCGGCCAACTATGGGATTAGTACTATGGCCTATTCGGCCAAACCCAAAATTTAAGAGGGTTCTCTATGGATCCCAAAACCTTACCGCGTGTTTTGAGTACTAGCCTTTTGTTTCACCACCCTAAGATCGGCACTCAACCAAGTTAGTAGCCTTCGACTTAAATGAATATCATGAATAAAGAAAGTCGATCTTACCACCTTACCCCAAAACCGATTGCTTAAGGTTTGAAGGATTCAACCTCTTGCATGGAGATCCCAAAGTTCTAGGTGAAATCGGCTTCAACCAACAAGATTAGCCCATCATTAGCTTATGCCGAATTTTCGGCTTTTCCTTAAGTCCAAATCGATAGATCATAAGAGTGAACACTAAAAACATTCGGTTAGTACCCTTACCTTCTCAACCGATTGGAAAGAAAGTCCCGAAAAGTCTTGTATCACCTTTGGTATTCGCCCAAGTGCTTCCAAGTAAGAGGAAGGATTTTCAGACTGCAAAGGGGTGTATTCGGCCTAGGGAAAAATAATGGAAGAAGGAGATGAAGTCTCGGCAATAGAGAGTGGATGTTCGGCTAGCAAGGAAAAAGAAGAAGATGGACTTGAGGATGGGATTTCGGCAAAAGAGGGACAAGAATTGGAGTTTTGGAACCTTGGAACAAGTTGTAAAAGCACTAAAATAACAAAGTTACTTACTAAAGAATTTGGCTATGCACAATAGTGAAGAAAAGGGAGATAAGATGATAGCTAAGTGCCTTAAAGAATTCGGCCTCCCCCCTAGTTGCCTTGCCGTCCATCTTTCCCTTGAACAAAGAGTTCAAATTCCCCTCAACTTCCTTGAATTACTCCATGCCACTTATTTTAAAACCATTCAAATAATTTGAATACTCTAATAATAATCCAATAATAATTCTTTTAATCTTCATAATATCCTTGATTATCTCCTATATTAATCTAAAAAAACTCATATTAAAAATCCAATAAAATGCTCATATTATCCTATTATCTTAATAGATATTAAAAAGAATTTAAGGAGAGAAAATCTCTCCCCCTTGTGCCGTCCAAATAAAGAACAAAAGGAAGGATTTTTGTGACTCGAACCAAGGTTCTCCCCTTGCTCCTTGGTGGCGTCACAAGCGACTTTTAAGTGGGCTTACTTTGCCACTTATTCTAGGCTCATCTTATGTCCAAATTATCCCCATTTATTCTTATAACCCCCACTTGTTAAGGCTCCCTACCTCAAAGCTTGAAAATAATATTTTTTCCACTACTCGAGCTTACTAAAAATCCATAATTAAGCCTTGACATTCCATAAATAATATCACATGTGATTCATAATACGAAAAATAATTAAATTCCAAATAACCCCATTTTTGGGATGTTACGATTCTAATTTCTTAAAATAAATTTCGTCCTCGAAATTCCTTGATCAAAAGAGACGGGGTATTGCCGCCGCATCACCTCCTCGGGCTCCCACGTAGCTTCTTCCACTCGTGGTTCCGCCATATCACTTTCACTAAAGGCACCGCCTTCCTCACGTAGAACCTTCACATCTCGGTCTACAATCCGAACCGGTTCCTCTTCAAAAGATAAATCCGAGTTCACCTCAATCTACGCGCATCGCACAACGTGCGAAGGATCCGACCGATACCGTCTCAACATCGATACATGAAATACGTCATAAATCGACTCGGTTCTACCGGCAGCTCTAGGTGATAAGCTACGGTCCTACTCGCTTTACGATCAGTATATGGTCCGATGAACCTTGGGCTCGGCTTCCTTCCGTCCAAATCTCAACACCTTTTTCCAAGGCGACACTTTCGTAAAGACTTTGTCTCCCCAAAGATACTCCATTTCCTTGCGTTTGAGATCGGCATAAGACTTACGCCTATCGATGCTTCCTTGAGACGAGACCGAATCACCTTGACTTTGTCTTGGGTCCTCTGTTACCAGTCTGGACCCGAACTTGTCGTTCCCCAACTCAGTCCAACATGTAGAGAGTCACGGCACTTTCGTCCATATAGGGCCTCATATGGAGCCATTTGAATACTCGCTTGATAACTATTGTTATAAGCGAATTTCGCTAATGGTAGGTACTCTTCCCAACTACCACTAAAATCCAAGACACAACCTCTTAACATGTCTTCTAAAATCAGATCACCCTTTCCGATTGTCCGTCGAGTTGTGGGTGGAAAGCCGTCTTGAAAATCTAACCGTGTACCCAAAGCTTGATGCAACGCTTTCCAAAACCTTGACGTAAATCACGGGATCTCTATCCGAGATAATCGATCATGGCACACCATGTAACCTCACTATTTCACTCACATACAGCTTACGCTAGCTTTCGGAGTGAGTAATCCATTCTCACCGGCATGAAGTGAGCTGATTTAGTCAAAGCGATCCACAATTACCCAAAGCGCATCCTTCTTGTTGGGCGTAAGTAAGGGTAGCCCACTAACGAAATCCATGGTGATCCTCTCCCATTTCCATTGAGGATCTTTATCGGTTGAAGTAGTCCCGATGGTAAGCGATGTTCAGCCTTAACCTCACGGGCACGTCGGACACTTCCCTACGAACTCGGTTATCTCACGCTTCAACCCCGCCCACGGAAGCTGTTTCGCAAATCTCCATACATCTTGCTTCCCCGGGATGCATAGCGTATGGGCTGCTATGTGCATCTTGGAGAATTTTACGCCTTAAGTCAGTATCCCTTGGCATACATGCTCGTCCTTGAAAACAAAGCACTCCATCACTAGACAGATGTACCACTTTCAAACCACCATCCGAACTTGTACCCTCTTAGCGCTCAAGCCTTCATCCACTAACTGCGCTTTCCTTAATCTCCTCAATCCATGTTGGCTTTACTTGGAGTTCCGCCAAAAGACTCCCATCATCATATAGACTCAACCGAGCGAACATTGCTCTTAAGTCCGATTACGACCTTCCGCTCAATGCGTCGGCTACCACATTAGCCCTACCCGGATGGTACTCGATTGAACAATCGTAGTCCTTTAGTAGTTCAATCCACCGACGCTGTCTCGATTCGAGATCCTACGAGTCGAGAAGATACCTCAAGCTTTTGTGATCCGTGTGTAGACTATCGACTTCTCCCCATCTGAGTAATGTCTCCATATCTCAGAGCGAAGACGCATCGCCGCTAACTCTAAGTCGTGAGTTGGGTAGTTAACCTCATGCGGTCTTAAGCGGACGGGATGCATAGGCCACCACCTTCCCATCTGCATCAACACACATCCCAAAACGACACTGTGAGATGCATCACAATAGATCGTGAATAACTTTCCGCTTCAGGTGTGTACCAAAGCCGGAGCTTCCGTTAAAATTTTCCTTAGCTTATCAAAGCTTCCTTGTCGCTTCTCCGTCCATACAAATGGAATACCTTTCCTTAGTAACTTGGTCAACGGTACTGCTATTAGAGAGAATCCTTCCACGAATCTCCGATAATACTGCTAAACCCGAAAACTTCGTATTTCACCCACCGACCTAGGTGGTTTCCAATCCAATCTTCGCTTCAATCTTGCGAGGGTCTACTCTAATTCCTTGGTGATACTACATGACCTAAGAAAGCCACTTCCTCGGCCAAAATTCGCACTTATCGAATTTGGCATATAATCGCTTCTCCTCAATACTTGCGAACTATCCAGTAAATGCTTGTCATGCTCCTCTTCTGTCTTTGAATAAACCAATATGTCGTCTATGAACACCACGACGAATTGGTCCAAGTACTGTTGAAATACTCTATTCATCAAGTCCATAAATGTCGCCGGTGCATTGGTCAACCCGAATGGCATTACCAAGAACTCGAAATGCCCATACCGAGTTCGGAATGCCGTCTTGTGAACGTCAGCCGCCTTTACCCTTAATTGATGATAACCTGACCTAAGGTCAATCTTTGAAAATACCGACGCACCTTTCAGTTGATCAAACAAGTCGTCAATCCGAGGCAACGGATACTTGTTTTTGATCGTTAACTCGTTTAACTGACGGTAGTCGATGCACATCCGCATAGAACCGTCCTTCTTCTTGACAAACAACACAGGCGCTCCCCACGGAGATATACTTGGTCGTATAAACCCTCTATCCAAGAGAGCTCACGAATTTGAGCCTTTAGCTCCACCAATTCCTTTGGTGCCATTCGGTATGGTGCTATAGACACAGTCTTTGTTCCAGTAGCAAGTCTATACTGAATTCGACTTTCCGATCCGGAGGCGCACCCGGAAGTTCTTCTGGGAACACATCAGCAAATTCCCCAACCGTTCGGACCTTTTCAACTACTAACCCCTTAGCTTCCAAAGCACAGATTTGAACCAAATACGCCTCATAACCCTTCTTGACCATCTTTTCAGCCTTCAAGGCAGTCACTACACTGGATAGGTAGTTCCTTCTATCTCCTATCATAACCACTTCCTCACCTTCACCGTCTTTAGGACCATGCGCTTAGCCGCGTGAGTCCAAATTAAGCAGTACTTAACCAACCAATCCATACCAAGGATCAAATCGAACTCCCCAAACGGTAGTTCCATTAGATCAGCTACAAATACTACCCCTTGAAGTTCTAGGGGTACGCCTCTATAAAGTTTGTCTACTATTACAGAGTGACCTAAAGGGCTAACTACAGTCATCTCCCTAGAAGCGGTTTTGAGTTTAGGTCCATAGTTCCTACCACACTACTAGCAATGTCACGAAAGCGTCGAGCCCACATCAATCAATGCAACATAAGGAAAACCAAAAATTAGAAACGCATCGGTTATGACATCCGGTGCGTTACCTTCCTCGCGACACCTCATTTGCGTAAACTAAGCCAGCCGCCTAGCCTCGTGTTGCTGAACCTCGCCTTGAGTTCCACGACCTCGGTTAGGACCGTTGTTTCCTCTTCCATTACCACGACCCTCCGTGGTCCTACATTTCGATTCTCGAGCACGATTACGCCCTCCGGTGATTCTTAGCTAGTTTCGGGGACAATCGACACGATGCTCCAAAGACCCACACTCAAAACATCCTTTGTCACCGGTCCAACAACCTCCCCAATGGGTCTTTCCACGATTACACTAAGTCGGCCTCGATTAGTAGTCGTGGGCCTTTGCTTTGATTGGGCCCACTTGGCCTAGCCTTCTTACGAGCACTACCGCTTGATCCAGTTGACCCAAATCTCTCTTACGATTGTTCCTACTATAGCTTTGCCTCACAGCCTCCTTGATCCCTTCGGCTACCTTAGCCTTCTCTACTAGGGATGAGAACTCACGAACTCTTTGTGGGGCAATCAAGAACCTTAAATCATCTCGAGTCCGTCTTCAAAGCGGACACGGCGCTCATGTTCGATGAGACCACGATGCCTCTCGTATACCTACTCAGCCTTAAAAATTCCGCCTCATATTCGACACGGACTTAGTTCCTTGCACTAATCCCAGAAAAGCCTTCTCTCGCTGGCGTCGGTGTAGTGATACCCACATACTTCTTCCGATAGGTGGTTACGAAATACTCCCAAGTCAAATCATCTCATTGTCGCCCCATCTCGAACCGTAAGCCACCAACGATACGCTTCATCCTTTAGAAGCGACACGCCCCCTTTCGGCTTTTCCTCCTCGGTCGGTCAAGGTCATCCATGATTCTTTCGGTTGACTCTAGCGGTAGATTCCACAGACTGGGTGCCACTCCTAACACACCTCGGAATACCTCCGCTCCGTTAGATCGGAGTCGCTCGGGGACGATTTCCGAGCTCCAACATTTCCACCAGCCCGACCACCATCTCCAAGACTCGCAACACGACTTGCGATACCGCCTCGCCACCGGCCCGATCCGGCTCCTCGGCTCTAAAAGTAGGAGGTGGTGGTGGCGATGGTACCTCATTTTCGAGAACCTTGTCACGACTGACGGGTTCGGACACCGTCATCCTACCCCTACCACGTCCACATCGCCCACGTCCTCTAGAACTCATTCTATCTACCGCGCTTTTAATCGATTAAGAAAAATTTTATGCGTTAGCATTTGTTTCACTTTATTACTCATGCGACGAAATTTTATGGATAAGGTTTAATCAGGGATTCTTTCGAGCAAACAAGGTTTCATCTTCTTTCCTAGTTCACACAAAGAAGTTCATGCATCCATTCCTTAATACTTTCCATACCTATTCACTCATCGGACATTTACGCCCATTTCTAACCTGGGGTATTTTCGTCTTTTTTTCCTACAAGGGTATTTTCGTAATTTTCCGAACCAAAATATTTTGTTGATGATTTTCAAAGCAAGGTTTTGAATGTCTATAAAATCATTGAAATTTTTGGGCAAAACCATTGAATTAATATTCTATGGGTCAGGGGCATTTTGGTAATTTTACTCCTAAGGGTATTTCTGTAATTTTTCACAAGTCAAGTTTTTCGAGAAAAACGTTGTAAAAGTGATGTTCTAGGATTTGAGAAAGTTATTGCACAAGTTTTGGAAACATTAGGGTTTGTTATTTCATTCTGTTTCGAAAAAAACAAGGCTAATTCCCTTTTCGGGTTTTAATCATTGTGTTTAGCCTATGACCGAGCCCTCCTGGTCAGGGTGAACCAAAGCTACGCACCAGCAGAGTCGAGTGAAGAGGAGGTGGGTCACGCGGACCGCTTAAATACCAAGCTCTCACTTTGAACCTTTCTAGACATGCGCATGAGGTTACCACACCACCGAGCCCTACGAGTTAGGGTGAGAAGAAGCTACGCACGGTAGGATACTGCGAAGAGGAGGTGAGTCACGAGGACTTGCTTAAATACCTGAGCTCTTCCGGATCCAATCCTAGACATGCGTCTGAGGGTTACCACACCCTAGCTCATTGACTAAGTCATAGGTTGGTTTAGTTCCTTAAGTCTTATGCTTCGTTTGTGTTTGAGTAATCTAACCTTAGGGTCCAAGTCTTATAAGTCTATCTACGTTCCATGCTTCCTACCCTTCTACAGAATATAATTCACCAAGAGGTTTAGATATACTTACAGGCGGATTGGTGCCGGAGACTCGGGCCATCTTTGTTCAAAACCAAAAGTCATTCCATAAGGCCTACCAAAAACATTTTTGGGCCTTGGGCCCCACACCGAGCTTTGAACAGGGCTCGATACCAATTTTGTAACAACCCAAACCCGACCCAAACATTACGACCGAATTTGATTTGCTACGGAGAAAAACTTTTTGAACACCATTTAGAACCAATTTAAGTTTTGTTGAAAACCCCTCGTTTTTGGTTATCTTGCCAAAACTATACTTAGATTTAATTTGGAAGTTTAATTAAGTCCGGTTATTATATAAATTTCAAGTGTGCCCGATGGCACGATAAAACATTTTTCGTGTTAATTTAAGAAAACATGTGATTTTAATTCAGTTTTAATAATATAGTTTAAAGTAAATATCCAACATATAAGAAATAACACAAATAAAGTTGATGGAGGCCTTATTACAACCAAAATAAAAACAACCCAATAAAATAAAATAACTAAGTTTAAGTTCAGTTTATGCAAGTCCACTGCATGGCCACCTCGAGTCCAACCGGCTCCTCAACCGCCATCTACGAGTCACCTGAAAAATGTTAAAGGAGAAGGTGAGTCACCAAGACTCAGTATGTAACCCTTCCCCCATATGTAAGCAATTTCATACACAGCATATAATCAATCATCATGTACTAAGTCATGCACCCAACCTAGCCAACCAAACGCCTTTGTCTACCCCATGTGGTACCAAACCACTTTGGTGACCGTAGTCACAATGTGTTACCAAAACACACTGGTGGTGCCAAACCACTGGTGACATATAGTCACGATGTGCTACCAAAGCAGCGGTGTCAAAGTGGACACAAATCGGGTGATGGGGCCAACCCATCGTGTGATACCAAATCACCTGGTGACGATCCCATATCTCAAGTGGGGCCAACCCACGGTGGTGTTAACCATGGGGACGAGTCGCTATGAGGTACCAAACCTCCGGAGGTACCAAACCTCTGGTGACATATAGTCACGCAGTGTGTTACCAAAACATCGGTGCCCGTCGACACGAATATACGCCCCTCCACTCATCAATCCCACATCACATAATTTGTGCTACCATATACTTAATCACATGTACAGGTTTTATCATCAGCAATAAGCAACGTGTACTAGACACACCATGCTTCCCAAAAGCATCTTAAAATATTTCATAGTCAACAAGGACTTACTGGTTCCTTTGCTTATACCATTCATGGTATTAATCCCGAATCTACACGGATCCGGTTAGCACACACAACAGATTTAGTACATTTAATTAATTATAAGTGTGTATGTACACACTGATGTCGATGAGAAGTCTAAATCTCGAAAAGAGAAGTCGGCCACCCTAGATCTCCTTTGTACCTATATTCGGCCAACTATGGGATTAGTACTATGGCCTATTCGGCCAAACCCAAAATTTAAGAGGGTTCTCCTATGGATCCCAAAACCTTACCCGCGTGTTTTGAGTACTAGCCTTTTGTTTCACCACCCTAAGATCGGCACTCAACCAAGTTAGTAGCCTTCGGCTTAAATGAATATCATGAATAAAGAAAGTCGATCTTACCACCTTACCCCAAAACCGATTGCTTAAGGTTTGAAGGATTCAACCTACTGCATGGAGATCCCAAAGTTCTAGGTGAAATCGGCTTCAACCAACAAGATTAGCCCATCATTAGCTTATGCCGAATTTTCGGCTTTTCCTTAAGTCCAAATCGATAGATCATAAGAGTGAACACTAAAAACATTCGGTTAGTACCCCTTACCTTCTCAACCGATTGGAAAGAAAGTCCCGAAAAGTCTTGTATCACCTTTGGTATTCGGCCCAAGTGCTTCCAAGTAAGAGGAAGGATTTTCAGATCGCAATGGGGTGTATTCGGCCTAGGGAAAAATAATGGAAGAAGGAGATGAAGTCTCGGCAATAGAGAGTGGATGTTCGGCTAGCAAGGAAAAAGAAGAAGATGGACTTGAGGATGGGATTTTGGTAAAGAGGGACAAGAATTGGAGTTTTGGAACCTTGGAACAAGTTGTAAAAGCACTAAAATAACAAAGTTACTTACTAAAGAATTGGCTATGCACAATAGTGAAGAAAAGGAGATAAGATGATAGCTAAGTGCCTTAAAGAATCTCGGCCTCCCCTAGTTGCCTTGCCAGTCCATCTTTCCCTTGAACAAAGAGTTCAAATTCCCCTCAACTTCCTTGAATTACTCCATGCCACTTAATTTAAAACCATTCAAATAATTTGAATACTCTAATAATAATCCAATAATAATTCTTTTAATCTTCATAATATCCTTGATTATCTCCTACATTAATCTAAAAAAACTCATATTAAAAATCCAATAAAAATGCTCATATTATCCTATTATCTTAATAGATATTAAAAAGAATTTAAGGAGAGAAAATCTCTCCCCCTTGTGCCGTCCAAATAAAGAACAAAAGGAAGGATTTTTGTGACTCGAACCAAGGTTCTCCCTTGCTCCTTGGTGGCGTCACAAGCAGCTTTTAAGTGGGCTTACTTTGCCACTTATTCTAGGCTCATCTTATGTCCAAATTATCCCCATTTATTCTTATAACCCCCACTTTTTAAGGCTCCCTACCTCAAAGCTTGAAAATAATATTTTTTTCCACTACTCGAGCTTACTAAAAATCCATAATTAAGCCTTGACATTCCATAAATAATATCACAGCAGTTCATAATACGAAAAATAATTAAATTCCAAATAACCCCATTTTTGGGATGTTACAATCTTGAGGGAACAAAATCTGAACTTTTTAGTCTGCTCCCTTGCTACATCAAGGAGATTAGACCAATGGCTAAAATCTGCTCCATTTCCGATACATGGAGATAGGATTCACCAAATTTGACATGCTCTACTACTGCTTAGGGAGATAAGATCTGTGAATTCACCGATGTTGCTACACCGTCCTCTAAGGGATATGTCCTGTAGACTCGGTTCCATATGCATATATTTATGCCGAATGATCAGGATGCTATGATCAAAATGAATCAAATGCTCCTAGCCACATATGTTATGAACGCAACATGTCATGAAAATGATTCCTGATTAGGATGCAATGATCGGAATGAATCTAATGCTCCTAACTAAATGATATTAGGGATGAAATTTGCATGAATGCAGAATGTCACGAGAATGATCTTTTTTTTTTTTTATGTACAACGATTAGGATACAATGATCGAAATAAATCAAATGCTCCTAATTGGAAGTGTATGCATGAGAATGATCCCTTTTTAATGCTTGGGTTGTCATTGCTCATAGTTCATCAATGTGCTATCATTGATGCGTTACCCTGCTTTCTCGTTCAGCTGGTATCTTTGACAGAAAACTCAAAGAAACGATCATATTCTGCTCAACAAGCTTACCCCGCTGTAATTTCAGAGTCCCTTCCACTGTACCCTGGGGACATAAAATTTGTACCATCTTTAAATTATCCTATTGCGACTTATGGCTATAGGATCTGTATCAAATTCACCCCATCCCACTGCAACTCAAGGGTATAGGATTTGTAACTTGTTCAATCAACTGATCACTCCCAAGGTGACCTAACCAAATGTGTATGCATGATATATGCATGGATGCAGAATATCATTTTTAAAGAATGATTTCCCTTTTACACTTGAGTTAACATTGCCCATTTTTCGTCAAGATTGCAATATCTTGTCATTTTGTTCAATCCCCTTTCTTTGACAAAAATCTGGAGAGATAGTCTCAATTTAGACTCTTCCTCTACGAATATTTTCATCCTTTAAACTTGGTGAGTTTTAAACAATAGTCTTGTTTCAAGCTCTTGTATTATTTAGAAGTTTCCAGAGTAATATGCGAAACCCCTTTTATAAAGTATTATTAGTCCACGAATCGTTATTTCAATGCCAAATGCTTGAAAAAGATTAAAACAATGGACAAGAAGGAAATTAGGAGCATAGCTCGGAACAAATAAGTTAAGCAAAGATAACAAATGCAATCTAGAAGGAAATTTATTGGTAGTGTGTTTTGAAACAAATAAAATAATTAAAGATAACAAATTCAGAATGGGTAAGATGGTAAACTAAGTGCCCTAGATATCACAGCCTGAGCTTCTCTGTTCAAACTTCTTGAGGACCATTTTAAGCTCAATATGTGTTTAGGGGATCCGGAGTACTTCGTCGATGCCCCAAGACGTATCATACTTCCTCATTGTTAATTCAAACATAGCAAGACTACTGTATCCCCCACTTTTAATCAAAATTTGAATCGCCCTTTTCAGGTTTTCGGCTCAAAACCCCTTTGGTCTCAAAGCGCCCTTTGCGGGTTTCGCCTTGGCCTCTCCTATTTTTTCTTTTCTTTCTTTCTTTCTTTTTTTTTTTAAAAAAAAGTCTCAAGGTGCCCTTTGCGGGTTTTCACCTTGGCCTCTCCTTTTAGATGAAATCTGAATACACCAGCCTGAGCATGTCCTTACCATACATCTTGGTCAAGGTTAATGATCTTCCAGAACAAGCCTTCTTCACCACATAAGGTTTTTCCAAATTTTGGCATTTATTTTCCTCTGAAGTCTTTTTGTATGAAATTCTCTTGGGCAAACCTTTTGTCATAAGCTTGTACCATCCTACCGTGATGGATAACTTTTAACCTTTTCTTCGATTAGGTTCAATTGGCAAAACTGTTTCTATTCCAATGAGAAATGTGTTGCCCCAGCGAAGGTTCTAACCGACATTCTATAAGACAGAGGGTAAATGGTAACTTCTTTATGTCAATATTCACAAGTCTCAGTCATCTTTCCCATGATCCTTGTTTTGCTTTTTTGTTATTGGCTGCCTTTGTTGCTCTATGATATGGCGTCTGATCTTTGAACAAACTTCCAAACTTTTGACATTGTCCTTTTTAGCACTCTTTGTCGGCACCTGATCTTTTTTTTTTTTGAGAATTCGATGACTATCGACTTTGTAACATTGGCATATGAAGCAACATTCCCCCTCTTAGTGAAGTAATCGATGACCACAAAGATAATTCAATGTCAACTAGAAGCTTTTGTCGAGATCGATCCCATAACATCCATGCCCCACATATAGAAAAGTCTGTGAAGAAAGTGGAAGAGTCACATAAATCTCGTCTTCTTTAATTTGGTATTTGCGGTATAACTGATGCAATCCCCTTCCATGGTAGAACAACAGTGCCCAATCCTCATGTTTAGCCCACGTCTTATTAGCCCAGGCATGTCCTGATATGATCGTGCGAAAAACATCTTTGAATTCTTGAAAATAACTCAATAATGTCTCGCCTTAGTTCCGTGATGAGCTAGGCTACAATCTTCACCTCTTTTCTAGGCTCATGATATCCACTGACCCTTTGTAAGGTGAGATTTGTTTTTCATCTTGTTCTACCATTCTTAACAAATCAGAAGATAGGTTACAATCTCCGTCATCTTGAAAGTCCTGAGATCCCTCTAGACACATATCTTACTCGAAAAGGGAGTCAGTAACAACGTCGCTCATGTCGTTGATATCTGGGTACCTAGGTATGAAGGCAAAAAATTCAAAGAATAAATGATTCTAAGGATGATTATTTGTATGGTATGATAATGAATAAAGAATAAAAGAATATTGTAAAAAACAAAAGAATGTACAGTATGAAATGTAAAGAATAAAAAAAATATTTGCTTAAAAAGATGCATTTTATTGAAATAAAAATTCTGGACACAAGCCTATTTCACAAAAGGATTCTTATTGCCTCTAGGCTTAAGGCAACAAGCGTGTTTTGAATATTACTCTAGATTAATCTTAAAAATACAGGGATCCCTTCCACAGTTCCATTGTTTAAAATCTTCCCAAGTATGTAAGGGCTTGGAAACTTTGTTCCCCGGTTCCTTCTCCGCTATATCTAAATCAGGGATAACAAGATTAGTAGGGTTATCTCTCCTGGGTTAGATTCTGAGCCAACTTGGAAATTCATGGGTACCCCAGTATCAGCCTGACCCTGTTGAGGCCTAATTGTAACAGATGGCCTTTGAGGATATGCTTCAGGTTGTGTTTGTGCATGCGATGGGGTAAAACCCGGAGGGAAATCCTCATTATCTAGCATTAGTTATGGGACCTTTTCCCTCGTCCATTGCCCCATTTAGTAGTTGAGTCATTTGAGCCACCATATTCCTTTGGGTTTCCATCATTTATTCCCTCATATCTTGTTGGTTCTTTGCCAACTGCTCTTGCAGCTGGTCTTGCATGTCTCTTTGGAACTGTTCGAGTCTTTGATCCATGTTTTTCGTCTTAGCGCGAGTACCGTAACGATGTTTAATTTCCAGATTTTTCCCTCTCTCTTTCTCTCTTCTCTGTTAATTTCAACTAATTAGGCTCTCTCTATGGACTTAAATGCATATGATGTGATGTAATGCGAATGCATGAAATAAATGCAAAAGAAAGAGAGGATTTGATTCTGAATTCAATTCCATTAGAAAAACTTTTCTAGAAAGCAAATCTCTTTACATAAAACGGATTACATATGCGGCCTTGCCATCATATTCCAAGCAAAAACATCAATCCCCTTCTTCGCAAAGGTCAAATCTTACAAATTTCTAATAGATTCCTCCACTACCTCCTTTTTGCTTGATGCGGGTCCGCGACTCTAACGCTTCACTTATTTCCATAATGCTCGTTAGCCTCTTCAAGAAAGCCAAGACGTGGTGATTCTCGAATAGTCTTTGTCAGCTTGAATCCTTGGGCAATAAAGTCTTGTATTCCTTCATGGACTATCAGTATTTTCTCGTTGTGTTTACTTGGACCATATTCGAACGACCGTATTATAATCCACTTTATCAAGAAATCCATTTTCTTATGACAAACTCTTCTATTTAGCAATCGAATTAGAATCAACACCTCTTTTTCTATGATGTGAATGTAATGCAATCAAAACAAAAGAAAACACGTTAGCACAAGAGAAATAAATAACAAAATAGGGCACCTATCTGGGTGACCACTATGGTTTGGCATAGCTCTACCTAGGGTAAGCCCTTAGGTTTTCTACATGTGGTTTAGCTCTAAAGTTGAGGTACCCGAACCAGCAGATTCCTCGATCCTCACCCATTATAGGCTCATACGGGCCGAGTTCAATTCAGGGGAATCCATTTTCCTATGGCCATGCGGAAGTGAAAACTTCACAAAGACATAGGTACAAATGTATCCCGGAAGCAATCCACTAACCCATGCGAAGGTGAAAACCTCACGAAGGCATAGCTTATCGCTCCCACTTAAGGGTGCGACCACAACGGTCATGCAATGCAATGCAGAGATATTTTATAAAAATAGAACCACATGCAATAAAAAGGATCACAATTTTTCAAATCGGATTTTCGAATTTAGACAAAAGGACAGGAAATAATCAATTTTACGACTTGACTCTCTTATTGGTCCCCAGCGGAGTCGCCAAGCTGTCGAAACCATTTTTATGTTTTTTTTTAAAAAAAAATGGGGATCGACTTATAAAAACGAAAACGGGAGTCGCCACCGATCCTTTTTTGCTTAGGTGTGATCAGATCACCTTATAAAACATGTTTTGTTTAAAACATTAATTTTGGCCTACGAAATTCAAGGAAATAGGTTCGGGAGTCGGTTACGCACGAGGAAGGATTAGCACCCTCGTAATGCCCAATATTGGTACCTAATTGATTAATTAATGTCCTAATGTCAAAATTTTGAAAATATTTTAAACACACGATCCTTTTGATTTTTAAAACTTATGTCCTTTAAATGGACATTCAATTATTTTGATTTTAAAAGAAAAATCGAAACTCAGTAAGTTAGAGCACGATCTTTCGAATTTTTCAAACACCGAATATCCTTTGCTTTCTAAAAATCCTTGCCTCGAGATGACAAAATGTCGTATCCAGTGAGTTACGACACAACATCTTAAATTCCCGAGAATAGGTTTTTTTATTTAAAAATTCATATGTTTTAATTTTAAAAAGAGTACTCAATCATTTGGACTTAATGAGAAAAATCGAAATCTAGTAAGTTAGGGCACGATTTTCTCAAAACTCCCAAATATCAAATATTGCCCCATTTTTAAATTTAAAAAATCATGGATTTTGAAATCAACAATAAAAAGCAATTTAAAAATAAATTCATTTATAAAAAAAATTAAAGTAGGTAATATATGTAAAAGTTTGAAATAAATCCAAAAAAAAGAGATAAAAATAAATAATATATGAAATAGTAATATATAAATGAATAAATGACTTAAAGAAAATGATATGTGATAAATCCTAAAAAGATACGTATAAGTTTAAAATAAACAATATACGAAAACTTAAAATAGATAATATAAAACAGTTTAAAATGATATAAAATAAAACCACTTTAAAATAATCGTTATATAAAACAATAAGAAAAATGAATGATATATAAGATAATTTAAAGTAATAATATAAAAAAAACTTAATCAAAATAAAACTATTTAAAATAAGTAATATAAAAAATAATAAATAAAACAGCTTGAAATAAATACCACATAAAAATTTGGAATAAATAAATAAAATACGAATTTGCAAAAGTGTAAAAATAAAATAAATCTTTATACCGAAATAATAAATAAACGAATAAAATAAAAAGAATAATTAAACAATTAAACAATTACATGGATAAATAAAAAAAGGTTGAAAAAAACGAAGATGAATGAAGAATGAAATAAGAACAAACTGTAGAAAATAAGAATGCAAGAGGGAGAGAAATTTGAGTGAATGCTCTCAAGAATTCTTATTGCTTCCTCAAAACTCATGTGTCCTTTACAATGAAGGGAGAAGCCTCTATTTATAGTTGAGTCTCCCCAAATTCAATGGTATAGATCAATTACATCAACGGCTAAGATTAAAAGGTATCTACAAATTAAATCTCTAAGATTACAAAATCATATCTTCTAAGATTGCATACCATATCTTCTAAGATTGCATATCATATCTTCTAAGATTACATACCATATCTTCTAGGATTGCATATCATATCTAAGATTTGCATATCATATCTAAGATTGCATATGCTTGAAGATTGTGTTCCCATATACGTCAAGCTTGTGGATGGACTTTCAATCTTTTCAAGTAATGGGCCATTCCGATCGGGCCAAATGATATATTTTGGACTGGACTTGGACTTTGTTTTATTATTTTGGGTTTAATATTTTTTTGTATGGGTCCGGGCTAAATTGGCCTATTACAGTGACCATAAAAGACAATTGAATAGTTAGGTGACTATTTTGTAACTTTTCATAGTTAGGTTTACTAATAGTTGAATGATCATTTTGTAACTTTTCATGATTGGATGATTAAAAAAACCATAATTGAGTGACCTCTACTATAATTTATCCTAATAAGAATTTATAGAGTTGAGACAAATATCATAAATCCCAAACAAAATTGGATTTTATTTTCTTAATTTTTAGAGTTTTTCCAAGAAACAACATCATTTATATGGTGATTTTGGTGGATATATTACAATGGCGCATTTTCCTAGTTGGATAAAGTCATGAGTAGACTCGTTCATGGGTCGAGCTACTGTCTAAAATTTGGGAGGGTTTGAACAAAAACATTTGGCCCGAAAAATGGGCTTGGGCAAAAAAATTAGGTCCGTTTAAAATATGGGTCTGGCTTAGGCTTGAATATTTAAGGCCAGAGTCCATCCCAATCCGTTTTTAAGTTAGTAAAGTTTTATATTATGTTATTTTTATATATTATATAATTTTTAACACATAAAAAAGTAAATCTATGATGTAAACTGTCGAAACCATTTTAAAGTTTGATGAAAAAACGGGGATCGACTTTTTAAAACGAAAATGGGAGTCGCCACCAATCCCTTTTTATTTAGGTGTGATTGGATCACCTTTGAAAACGTTTTATTTCAAAATACTGATTTTGGTCCACGAAAAACAAGAAAAATGGGTTCGGGAGTCGGTTACGTATGAGGAAGGATTAGCACCCTCATAACGGCCAAAAATTGGTACCTAATCGATAAATCATGTCCTATTGTTGCAAATTTGAAAAATTTTAAAATAAGATCCTTTTATTAGAAGAAAAACCAAGACTTGCCTATCTCAAAGAAATAAAATACTATACCCAGTAAGTTAGGATACCACATCTCATAACTTTGAAACTAGGCACGTCTTTATTTTAGAAAATTCCTACCTCGAGACACAAAACGTCATATCCAGTAAGTTAGGACACAACGTTTTGAATTCCTAAGAATAGGTTTTTGATTTGAAATTGGTAAGTTTCAGTTTTAAAAGAGAAGTGATATCTAATACCTTAAGTTCTACGAGAAAAATCGAAACCCAGTAAGTTAGGGCACAATTATCCTCGAAGTCCCCAAATATCACATATCACCGTATTTTTAAAATATTTGAATAAAATGCTTTAATTTAAAAGGTATTTTTATAAAACAATGGTTTGGGTAAGATATTACAACATACATTTCTAATAGCAATTCTACATAACTTACGAATTATACTAACAATAAATAATAAAAGAATGATATAACATAAATATATAAAGAACTATGTTAAGCAATAATAACGATTAAAAGGATATAAATAAATAAACATGGGATAAAATAAATAATAATAATGAAGATTTTTCATGAAATAACAAAATTAAACGAAAAGGGGAAGATATATTTAAACACTAAATAATTATTATAACAAAGCAAAACAATAAAACAAAAAAAATTTATAATTTTGTAAAACAATTAATATGTATAACAAATAAATTTTTTTTTATAAGTATATAAAAAATATTATAATAAATTTAATTTAATACATGTAAAAGATGATACATAATAAACAATTAGTAAACAAGTATATAATAATTTTATACAAAAACATATATATAATATAATGATCATAAAATTACATATATAATATAAACAGTATAAATAAAATACATTATATAAATAAATTTTATATAAAATAAGATTTTAGAGATAATATATAATATAATAATAATAAAATTTAAAAATATATATAACATATAACTAATATACAAATTAACATATATAATATAAATAATGAAATAATACATAGTATAAAGATAATATGTAAAAAAATAATATATATATATACTTAATTTATACTATTAATAGATTAATATACAAATAATAATAAAAATATAGAAATTTTAATATAATAAAATATTTCAAGATAATGTTAAAATAATTTGAAATTAAATAAAATAAAAAGGTTTTAAAAAGACAGAGGATTAAATAACAATTAAAATAAATATAAAAGGACTAATTTAAAACGCGCGTTAATCAGAGGGATTCATTAGGCAATTATGCCTTCTTCCCAAAACGACGCTGCGTTCATTTCTTGTCCTTTAAGTAGCCCGAGGACTTAATTGAAACAAAATGCAAAGTTTAGGGCTAATTTAATAAAAAATAAAAATGCAAATTGGACTGAATTAAAATTAATTAAATTGCAGAAGGACCGAGATGGAAATTAGACCATTAAACAAAAACACGCGGATCCTCCCGGGTTTTCGGGTCAACGCGCGGGTCGTCTTTTGAAACGACGTCGTTTTAGGCTTATTAAATTAAACCAAAACGGCGTTGTTTCCGGTTAACTATATAAGCCAATTTCGGCCTAAAAAAATTCATTTTAGCGCAAAATTTAAAAAAAAAACAAACAGAGGCCTTAAGAAATCGCTCTGCCCTCTCCGGTCATCGACCTTCGGCCATCATCGCGCAAGACGCCGCCGCCACTGGTGGCGCAAAGGTGAGAATCTTCGTCGCGTTTGTTTTTTTATTTAAATCTTGTTTGGTAAATCAAACATGCATGAAACAAAAATAAAAATAACTAAAACCGAATATAAATCACCTTTGTATTGCAAAAGATTCGTTCTTTTTATTTTCGTATTTTTCTCGTGTTCTGTATCTCCTCTTTTTACAGATTTGTTAGGGTTATTTATAACCCTGAAAATGAATCACAAATATTTTCTTTCCTTTTTTTGTTATTTCTTTCTTTCCGTTGCTGTGGTGCTCTTTCCTTGTTTGCAGGTCGGTAAAGATGAGCGCAGCAATGACTAGGCGCGACTTGCGGCGCGATGGGGGGCTGCTGGGTACGAGGAGCTGATTGCGGCGCCTAGGGTTTCCAGAAATCCTAGGCTCACTGTTTCTGTTTAACACTTGGGCCCCTTTGGGCCGTGTATATTTTGGGTCTTGGGGTTGGGTTAGTTTAGGTCTATTTGGGTCAATTGTTTGGGCTGTGCGAGTTTAGGAATTGGGCCTATGGATAGGTAATTGGGCTCGGGTTTATTGGTTAAATCTGTAAATGGACTGTGCTGGACATTTTTATATTTTTTTATTTTGTTTTTCTTTTTTTCTGTATAAAATGGGCCCGGGCAAAATGGGCTAACTACAGCTGGCCCTCTTTGCTCATTGTCGTGTAACGAGAATAGAGCAAAGACTATAAAAGGCCCAATTTTGCCCTATCTTGTCGAGTCTTGACTTTTGGTCCTCGTCTTCTTCAGATGGCTTCCAACTCCATTGTAACTTCAAAGGGATAAGGCTGAAAGTGCTTTTGATCTGCTTCCTGCAACTTCAGGAAGATAAGATCTTCTGTCTTCAATCTACTCCACTGCAACTTCAGGGATATAAGACTAAAAGTACTTTTGGTCTGCTTCCTGCAACTTCAGGAAGATAAGATCTTCTTTCTTCAATCTACTCCACTGCAACTTCAGGGAGATAAGACTAAAAGTATCTTTTGATCTGCTTCTTGCAACTTCAGGAAGATAAGATCTTCTGTCTTCAGTCTACTTCACTGTAACTTCAGTGAGATAAGGCTGGGAAGATAAGATCTTCTGTCTTCAGTCTACTTCACTGCAACTTCAGGGAGATAAGGCTGAAAGGGCTTTTGATCTACCTCCTGCAACTTCAGGAAGATAAGATCTTCTATCTTCAGTCTACTCCACTGCAACTTCAGGGAGATAAAACTGAAAGTGTCTTTTGATCTGCTTCTTGCAACTTCGGAAGATAAGATCTTTTTTTTTTCAATCTACTCCACTGCAACTTCAGGGAGATAAGGCTGAAAGTGTCTTTTGATCTGCTTCTTGCAACTTCAGGAAGATAAGATCTGCAAATTCACCGATATTGCTACACCGACCGCTGAGGGACATGTCCTGTAGACTCGGTTTAGTATGTTTATGTCACATGACTAAGATGCTATGATCAGAATGAATCAAATGCTTCTAGCTACATCTAACATGTTGTGAAAATGATTCCTTCTAAAGGATTAGGATTAGGATGCAATGATCGGAATGAATCAAATGCTCCTAATAAACTTTTCTATGATACAAAAATGTTATGAGTATGATTCCTACTCTAGGTTTTATCACTCATTTGTCCTTCATTCTTTTTCATCAATCATGTTTTGCTCAACAAGCTTGCCCCAATATAAATTCTGAGCCAACTCCGCTTGGATCTTGAGAACACAAGGCTTGTACCATCCTATCACAATGGGAATTTAAACTTTTTAATTTGACCCGTCTGCAATTTTTAGGGTATAGGGTTTATTTTGAATTCAACCCATTCCTCCATAATTCAGGGTTTCTTAGTTCATCACACCACCCCCAAATGTTATGACCTGATGACATCACTTACTTCCATCAAATCAACATTATTTTGTCCAATTATCAATTGGACAAAGAATTCAAAGAAATAGTCTCTATCCAGACTCTTCTTTCTCAAATATTTCTATGCACATGGAAATTCTGAACAATTGTCCTGTTTTGGTTCCTTGTCTTATCTAGAATTTCCAAAGTAATATGTAGAACTTCTTTTTTGTGAAATTATTAGTTCGTCAATCATTATTTTAATGCAACACATTTATGAGTAATGGGTAACAAATAAATTGCTCAAAAAGAGTTAAAATTGAATAAATTATCAAAAATACAAATAAAATTAACTGAGAACATATCTTTGAGAAGAAAAAGAATCCCAATATAGTAAAATGAATAGGACAAAAATCAGATGCCCTAGATATCGTCGATTGAGCTTCTATATACAAACTTTATGAAGGCTGCCTTGAGCTCAACATGTGTTTAGAAGACCCAAAGCACTTTGTTGATACCCCGATATGCAACATTCTTCATTTCATTGTTGATTCAAGTGTAGTAAGATGACTGCGTGTCCATTCAGAATTTTAACCGCCCTTTGCGGGTTTTCGCCTTGGCCTCTCTATTTTTTTTTTGAGAAACTCAAAGCGCTTTTGCGGGTTTTCACTTTGGCCTCTTCTCCTTTTCAAGCAAAATACTTTTGATTGAGTCGATTTCACGTGGTTGGGTAAACTTTTCCCATCCATTTTTACCAAGATCGGTGCTCCTCCAGAGAAAGCCTTCTTCACCACATATGGTCCTTCCCAATTCGGCATCCATTTTCTCTCCGAGATCCTTTTGTATGGGAAGGATCTTTTCAATACAAGGTCCCCTTCATGAAACTCTCTTGGCGAACTTTCTTATTATAGGCTCGCATCATTCGTTTTTGGTACATCGACCGTGACGAATAGCCCTTAGCCTCTTTTCTTCAATTAAATTCAACCGATCATATCGCGTTCTGGATCCATTCAGCTTCATCCGGCTTTATTTTCGACAAAACTCGAAGAGAAGGAATTTCCACTTCAATGGGTAGAAACGACCTCCATTCCATAGACTAACGAGAAGGCGTTGCCCCGATGAGAGGTTCCGACGGACGTTCGATAAGTATAGAGTGCAAGCGGTAGTTTCTCATGCCAATCCTTATAAGTCTCGATCATCTTCCCTACTATCTTCTTGATATTTTTGTTGGCGCTTCCACTACCCCATTCATTTTTGGACTATACGGAGATGAGTTATGGTGCTTGATCCCAAATTGACTACAAATTTACGCTATCGCATCGTTGTTCAAATTTCGTGCATGCGTTGTCCGATATGATCCTCTCGGGCATTCCATATCGACAAATGATCTCCTTCTTCAAGAATCGACTAATCACTTTGAGTTAGTGACGCTAGCATATGAAGCGACCTCAACCCATTTTCGTGAAGTAGTCAATTACCACGAAGATGAATCGATGCCCATTCGAAGCTTTTGGTGAGACTGGTCCAATAACATCCATGCCCCACATGGAAAATGGCCATGGGGAAGTCATAACGTGCAAATGTGACGGAGGCACATGAATTTTATCTCCGTAAATCTGGCATTTTTGACATCTCTTAGCATAGTTGATACAATCACCTTCCATGGTGGACCAATAATATCCAAATCTCATTATCTGTCTGGCCATTGTGAATCCATTAGCGTGTGTTCCACAAACACCCTCATGAACCTCATCCAGGATTTTCCTAGCTTCAACTGCATCGACACATCTCAATAATACTTGATCTTTTCTCTTTTTGTACAAGATATCCCCGTCTAAAACATAGTCAGAGGCCAATCTTCTTAAAGTCCTTTTCTCATTCTTAGTAGCATGCTCCGGGTATTCACGATTTTTTACGTATCGTAATACATCTTGATACCAAGGGTGCTCATCCTTTTCCTCCTCTTCCACATTATAACAATGAGCTGGAACTTCAAAGATACTCATCTGAATAGGTCTCATATCCATTGGTCCTGCATTTACTTTGATCATAGAAGCCAGGGTCGCCAAAGCGTCCACCATCTGGTTTTCATCGCGTGGGAGATAATTGAAAGTAATGTTATCAAACTCCTCAATCAATCCCAGAACTATTTTTCGGTAATCAATTAGTTTGGGATCTCTTGTCTCCCACTCTCCTTTTAGCTGGTAGATTACTAGGGCAGAATCTCCATATACTTCTAGCACTCTAATCTTACGCTCTAAGGCTACTCGAATTCCCATGATGCAGGCTTCATATTCCGCTATGTTATTCGTGCAATCAAAATCTAATTTACATGTGAATGGATAATAATCACCACTAGGGGATACCAAGACTGCCCCAATTCCATTTCCCACAGTATTTGACGCTCCATCAAAATTCACCTTCCACGGACATTCTTCAGTATTTGCCACATACATCAACTCTTCATTGGGGAAATCAAAGCTCAAAGGTTCATAATCCTCTAAAGCTCTGCTAGCTAGAAATTCTGCTACTGCGCTTTCTTTTATAGCCTTTTGGTTCACATAGACTATATCGAATTCAGACAGCAAAATCTGCCACCTTGCCATCCTTCCATTCAAAGCAGTTGACTCCATCATATACTTTAACGGATCAAGCTTCAAAATCAACCAGGTTGTATGATATAACATATACTGCCTCAATCTTCGAGTTGTCCGAATCAAGGCGCAACACAATTTTTCAATCGACGAATATCTCATTTCACAATCAGTGAACTTTTTACTAAGATAATATATCGCCTTTTCTTTTCTTCCTGATTCATCGTGTTGACCAAGCACACATCCCATGGAGTTATTAAATACTGACAAATACAGTATTAATGGTCTATCTGGATTAGGCGGAGATAGTACTGGTGCATTTGAAAGATACTGCTTGACTTTGTCAAAAGCTCTCTGGCATTCATCGTCCCATACTCCTTGGTTGTGTTTCTTGAGAAGACAAAATATGGGATCACATTTCTCAGTTAATTGTGAAATAAACCGAGCAATGTAATTTAACCTTCCAAGAAAACCTCGAACTTCCTTCTGAGTGCACGGTGGAGGCAATTCTTGTATAGCTTTGACTTTACTTGAGTCAACTTCAATTCCTCTCTGGCTGACTACGAAACCCAGTAATTTCCCTGACCGAGCTCCAAAAGTGCACTTTGCTGGGTTGAGCTTCAATTGAAATTTCCTCAACCTCGAGAACAATTTCTTCAAGACCTCAATGTGTTCCTTCTCTGTTCGAGATTTGGCAATCATATCATCAACATATACTTCAATCTCTTTGTGCATCATGTCGTGGAGCAATGTTACCATGGCCCTTTGATATGTTGCTCCAGTATTTTTTAGTCCGAATGGCATTACCTTATAACAAAAAGTACCCCACAAAGTGTTATGAAGGTAGTTTTCCCATATCCTCGTGGTGCATCTTGATCCGATTGTCACGAAAAAGCCATCCATGAAGGAAAACAATGAAAATCCTGCCAGTATTATCCACCAACGTTTCAATATACGGCAAAGGGAAATTGTCCTTTGGGCTAGCTTTATTTAAATCCCTGTAGTCTACACACATCCGGACCTTTCCGTCCTTCTTGGAGACAGGAACAATGTTGGCAACCCACTCTGAGTACTTGACCACTTGTAGAAAACTAGCATCAAATTGTTTTACGGACCTCTTCTTTTATTTTCAATACTACATCAGGCCTCATCCTTTGTAGCTTTTCTTTGAATCGGCTTGCACTCTTCTCTTATGAGAAGGCGATGCACCACAATATCGATTGCTCGGCCAGGCATATCTTGGTATGACCATGCAAAGAAGTCTTTGAATTCCCGTAATAATTCAACGAGGTCTTGCTTCGTCTCTTCAGTTATGCGTGTTCCAATTTTCACAACCTTTCCTTCCTCCAAGGCTATGTTCTCTATCTCCTCCTCATGGGGTAAGATTTGTTTCTCCTCTTGCTTTACCATTCTTAACAAATCTGGAGATAAATCACAATCTCGGTCACCTTCAAAATCCTGAGATTCCTCTAAACACATGTCCTGCTCAAAGTGGATCTCTGGATCTATATTATCGTTGCTCACATCATTGATATCTAAGGACCTGTGCTGGGTACCAAAGAATGTACAAAGAACAAATGAATTCGAGGACAACTATTCACATGATATAAATGAAAAATATAAAATTTAGAATGAAATTAGAAAGTCAAAAGAATGAAATGAAAGAATATTTGTTCAAGTTAATTATCAAAAATGTATTTTATTGAAACAACAATTTCTGAACATGAGCCTATTCCACAAAAGAAATCTTATTGTTCCTAGGCTAAAAAAACAACAAGACCGTTCTGAATATTACTCTGTATAATCTCTAAAAACTACAGGAAGCTCCTCTGCAGTCCAATTGCTCAAAACGCTTCCAGGTTCATAAGGGTGAATGCCCAACAGGTTCCTTTGTTCAACTTCTTCCCCGTGTATGACATTGATGTGAGGACTTTCCAATAACCCTCACTCAGGGTAAATTATCCCTCCGGATACAAAGGTCTGAGATATATGTGGGAATGTCATCGATTCCCACTGGACTTCTTCCCCATTCAACCGTGCTCTTCTTCTTTCTTGCTTTTTCTCGATTTCCTTCTTCCTTTGTTTGGCATCTGGCCTGAAACCTAAGCCAAAACGGTCTCTCTTTTCTTTTCAAAGATCGGCACTTGAACTTCCCCTGGAGATGTCTCGCTCGATCCTTTTCGTGGTAAGGCTCCTTTCCCCACCATCATTTGTAAGCCCATCTTCGTGGTCTTGGATATCTTAGGCACCAGAACTTCATTTCCTTCCAAAATGAATGTTGCGTTGACGAACTCTAAAGACCGGAAAGAACACTCAATGGCCTCCTCATTTGTCTCTACATATAGTGCGTCATTGGTAACAGTCGTTATGACGTCTTCCTCCGTATTTATTGTGACCAGTCGACCATCCGTCACCAATTTCAGTTTTTGATGAAGGGATGAGGGCACTGCCCTTGCCGAATGAATCCAGGGCCTTCCTAGCAAGCAGTTGTAAGAGGGATTTATATCCATCACCAGAAAGTCCGCCTCATATGTGTTCGGCCCAATCTGCAATGGTATATCAATTCTTCCCATTACTCTTCTTTCGGTGCCATCAAACGCTCTCACTATGTTCTGGCATGTCTTCATGTGAGAACTGTCTATCGACAACCTCTTTAGTGTCGACAATGGTAAGACATTCAAGGCTGATCTATTGTCGATTAGAACGCTTGGTAAAGTATATCTCTTACAACGAGTAGTTATATGAAGGGACTTGGTTGATCTCATACCCCCAGGTGGAATTTCGTTGTCACTGAAGGAAATAAAGTTATCAGTACTTATGTTACTAACTAATCGGTCAAGCTTATTGACAGATATATCTTTAGTAACGTAAGTCTCGTTCAACACTTTCATCAATGCCTCATGATGTACTTCTGAACTTAAAAGTAAGGCTAGCACTGATATGCGAGCCAGTTGCTTGCGCAGCTGCTCTACCACGCTGTATTCACTGTGCTTTAAGAATTATAAAAATTCTTTAGCTTCTTCCTCCTTCATAGGTTCATTGATAAGGGCGCTAGGTCCTTTCCCCGGTTCAACCGCTGCAGTCTTTTATCCGGATGGTTACGTTCGACGTTCATCGAGTCGTAACGCTTTCCACTTCGTGTGTAGAATCCCTCACTTTGGACCTCCTTGGAAATGCTAGTTGAGTTTTCCACTCTCGGCGTCGTCACGTTACAATCGTAATTCCATGGTACCATCTTGTTATCCTTGTAAGAAAAGGACACGGGTTTATGGATTACAACTTTAGGCACAAATTTTGTTCCGCCTTCTGTACTTCTCGGTCTAGAAATTATGATCCTCGGATAATTGACATTTTGCCTTGTCAATTCTTCTTGATTGCACATACGTTTCTTTCCTCCGAGCCTTCTTCATAAAACTCCAATTTCTTATTGTCCATAAGGCTCAGATCGGGACCCTAAACTTAGTACATTCCCGGATCCCATGTCCTCCGCTTCATGGAACTCACAAAGAGTTCCTTGGTTCTTCACCTCCTTCCTCAGAACTTGATTCTATCAGTCCCCTTCTTACCATTTCCCTCCAAACCATTATCAACGGGGTTTTCACCTCTGAGATATCCCCCTTGGTCCTTCTCACGACATCCTCTCCGATCGCATTTATCCCCTTATCTCCATGGTTGGGTAATGGGTTCTCCGCACTGGGTGTATCATCAAACTTGACAATCCCCATCTTGATGAGCCTCTCAACTACCTTTTTGAAGGCAGTGCAGTTTTCTATTGAATGTCCCGATATTCCCGCATGGTAATCACAATGAGCGTTGGAGTCATACCATTAGGATATGGGGGTTGTAACGGCTGTAGATAATATGGGGACACTACGCGTGCATCGAATAAACTTTGATATAACTCCTTATACGTCATTGGGATTGGCGTAAATTAGAGCTTTTCAGAATTTTCTCTCGGGCCTGATTCTTGTCTTGTCGACCCTTGTTGCCCTGATAACCACTTTTGGTTTGGTGTCAGCGACAAGCGCTTTGAGTATCCTTTGTTGTATGTACTCGTATTGTTCACCTCGTTATCATTTTTTCTAGGAGCAGATCTTCTACTACTTTTTCATGCTTCAATCTTACCACCCTTATGGCGTTTTCTATCATTTCACCTGCCATCACTATATCCGCGAAGCTTTTAGTGGTGCTTCCTATCATATGGGTGATAAAAGGTGCCTTTAAAGTATTGATAAACAGCATGGTGGTCTCCTTCTCTAAGAGAGGCGGTTGAACTTGCATGGCAACTTTCCTCCATCTTTGCGCGTATTGCCTGAAGCTTTCATTCGATTTCTTTTCCATGTTTTGCAACATGATTCTATCAGGCGTCATGTCTGTAACATGATTATACTGCTTCATAAAGGCTTGAGCTAAGTTTCTCCAGGAACTAATATTGGCACGACTATGTTGATTGTACCACCTGGATGCTGCCCCCACTAAACTGTCCTAGAAACAATGAATCAAAAGTTGATCATTGTTCACGTAGCCAGTCATGCGTCTACAAAACATAGTGATGTGGGCTTCAGGGCAACTAGTCCCGTTGTACTTCTCAAATTCTGGCATCTTGAATTTATAGGGAAGCACCAAATCTGGAACCAAACTCAAGTCCTTTGCGTCGATACCATGATGATGATCGGCATTTTCCAAAGCCTTGAAATTTTCCTCCAACCATCTACAACGATCCTCTAACTGCCTCGAGGATTCAATTCTTGTCCTTCCTCTCTCGCTATGTCCAAATCGGGGATGACAGGATTAGCGGGTTGTCTCTAGGTTAGATCCCGAGCCCACTTGAAAGTTCATGGGTGGTCTAGGATCAGCTTGCCCCTGTTGAGGCCTAATCGTGACAGGTGGCCTTTGGGGATACTCTTCAGGCTGTGCTGGTGCATGTGGTGGAGTATAGCCTAGAGGAATGCCTTCACTCTCCTCTCCAGTAATAGCCATGGGACCTTTTCCTTTGTCCATCGCCCCGTTCAGCATCTGGGCCATTTGAGCCATCATGTTTCTTTGAGCCTCCAACATTTGGTCCCTCATCTCTTGTTGGAGTTTTGCCATTTGCTCTTGCATCTGGTCTTGCATATCTCTTTGGAATTGTTCCAGTCTTTGATCCATTTTCTTTGATTTGGCACGTGTACCGTAAGGATGTTCAGCTTCCAGATTTCCCTTCTCTCTCTCTCTCTCTTTCTCTGTTATAATTTCAACTAATTAGACTCTCTCTATGGACTTAAATGCAAATGATATGATGTAATGCAAATGCATGAATGTAAAGAGGCATCGATTCTGATTCAACTTCATTTTAGAAAACTTTATTAGAAAACAAAATCCTTTACATAAAACGGACTACAAATATGCTTTCGCCCTAAATCCTAAGGTTTTGATTTTCCCAAGCAATGAAGCTAGCTCTTGACTACGATCGGATTATAGCTCATACTTCATGCTCAACGATCACCCTGTTGATTGTTGTTTTTGCGATGTCAAAGTTTTAAAATTTATAAAAAGAATGATCGAGCCTAGAAACTAACTATGATAACGATTTGAGGCAAGCGCACCTATCAAACAGTAGTATAGCTTAGGCAAGACCGGATTGTCGAACCCAAAGGAACCAAAAGTACTAATACTAACTTTCTTTTTATTATCTAGCCTAAAATAAGTGAAGTTGTTATTTAATCTAAATTTAACTAACTACTAAGCTAAAGACGCAAAGACAAAAAGAATGAATTGGGGAAATACCGTTGGAAAAACTCAGTTGATTAAGACGATATCCTTAGGAAGAATCCCTCTAGACTTCACTTGTTATCTAACTCTGAACCAGACGATTTATTCACTTGACTTGATCCGTAAGACTCCCTAATGTATATTAAACCCTCTCTCGAAGCGAATAACGTCTAACCCTAGTTGATTAATTGAAATCTCTTTCTAATTAAAACTCCTAGAATTGCATTAACTCGATCTATGGACTCCCATATTAGGTTTCACCCTAATCCGGCAAAATCTCGTCACCCTATCTCTAGACGCGCGATCAACTCCGCTTAATTATGCTAGATCTACTCTTAAGCAGGGACTTTTGCTCCTCCACCTAAGCACATCAAACTTAAATCAATATCCCGAAAATATCAACACAAGAATTAAGGACACATAATTAAGAACAAGTCAAATATTTATCATATAGTTCAGCAAACGATAACAAGATTCATCTAAGTTTCATCCCCTTCAGGTATCTGAGGGTTTAGTTCATAACAATAAAAGAAAACATCTCAGAAGAAAAGATAAAACAAAACATAAGAAATCCCTAAAACCTCCTGAAGAAATTGAAGGAGAGGTCCGCCGTCTTGAGTAGAATTTCGGCTTCTTGAGATGGATCAACTAGCTATCTTCGCGTGTTTCCCACAAATCTAACCTTTTCGGCTCGGCTCCTTGGCCTAGCTCACTGCCCTCTTCTAGGTTATACTTAGGGTGTTTATATAGGCTTTTGAAATAGGTTTCTTTGCCCCTAAGTATCCTTTTCCGAGTGAAATTGCTCTTCATGGGCGGGGACACGGCCATGGCACACGCCCGTGTGAATCGTCTTTAGGCCGTGTTCGGACTTTAATGAGGTGACACGCTGTGTAAATCATGATCAGCCGTGTTCTAGTCTATCGTGAGACACGGCCGCGTTGGCTCAAGTCGAGGCCGTGTCAATTTTCACTTTGGCCCAATTTGGTCCGTTTTAAGCCCGCTTCTCGTTCTTTTCATCCTCCGGTGCTTTCCGAGTATAAAACATGAAAAGAAAGTTTTAAGAGCACCTTTTTACACAAATCAAGGGATAAATCATCCAAAAGTATGCTAAATGTGGGATTAAAATATGTTACTTTTACGGTTTATCACATACCCCCACACTTAAGCTTTTGCTTGTCCTCAAGCAAAATTCTCAACTTACAATTAAAACGAACTTTCCATGATTCAATATTTCTATCAACAATGTCTCATCATAATTCATAGATAATTTATACATGGATAATTTAACTCAAAGAGTCCTAAAGCTTCAAGCAATATAAGTCATACATTTGTAGCACAAAACATAGGTGTTTCCCCTCATCTAAATAATTACCTCTGATCCAAAACCTACAAGGATTGACATCCTCACAAAAGATTCACTCAAATCACTCAAGTGTTTAAGGTTCTAATTAAGCACTCAAATGTCAAAACTGAAAAGTTAATCCCATAGGCTTGCATGAAAATCAAATCTCCACCATCTGTAATATGAGATGATGCATAAATCAAAAGGTCTTTATCAGGGTTGTAACGTGGCTTGGGTTAAGGTGTGGATAAAGGCTGAATTAGAGGGTTAGAATCGAGATCGACCTGAAAAATTACCTAACTAGAAACAACGAACTGAAAAATAAATAATTACATGAATTGGAACTTTGAAACTAATAATACGAGCTTCTTCTTCAATAAATAGACGTTAACTGTACAAGCTCGCTTTTCATCATACTAATACTGAATATACTTCAATTTTTTTTTTAATTAAGAACAAATCACAAATATTTACAATAATAAAAAAGTACTTTAACAACTGAAATATAGAACATAGTTAGGCAACTGCTCAAAATCAAATCTCGACAAAAAGGGTAGTCAACAAGGATGGTGATAACAAATAAAAAGGGTTTTGGGTTAATATTAGTGGGTGAGTCAATAAAAAGGGTTGTTAGGATCAAAGGGGTTCACTAGGGGTTAATTATGAAGGTAGGCTTTTTTATGGAGTAAGTGGGTTAAATCCTAAGTGCCTTTATCATTTCTGTATATCAAATCAAAGATGTGGTCTCAACATGTATCATCGATGCAAGTTCTAGAATAACAAATCAATGTTGCCACACTCATAATCAAAAAGTGAGCATGAAAAAGGATATATGCTCTTATAAGGCTCAAAATCTCACAAAAATTATGGGTATTTTGATATCAACCTTGTAAATTTCCAATTTCAAAGTAATATTCAAATTCAAGTTAACAACCTAGAAAAAAAATTTAATACCGAAAAATACACTTATCATGCTTGATTCTCTAGTATCTTAGAATTTAATTATCAATGCACAATTATCAATGACTTAATCTAAAACATGTCAATAAAAATCATCAATCCTGGCAATTTCATTCTAATGATAATATGAGAAATTTACTTTAAGACAAGGCATAATTCAGGGATTTGAGAATAATGCAAAAAGTTTGGCACCTAATTTCAGGAATTTGAGAATAATGAAAAAAAAGTTAGGCACCTTTTTAGGTTGTTCACCCCCCCACACTTATGATGTACATTGCCCTCAATGTGTACAAAGATATATATATATATATATATATATATATATAGACAATTAAGTATAAATTCAAAAGATATGGAGAGAAGTGAAACTCCCTGAATGATGGATGAAATCCTTGCGTTGGAGGTAAAAGATAAGTTGGAGGGGTTGTTCTTTATGATGATCCTGCGCTATATAAAGAAATTGGGTAGCTCATGGAGTATTAGCCAGGATATAATAATCATAATTAAAACTATACTAATTAAATAATTAAAGAAAAGCAAGCTAAAGTGAAGAAAAATAAAAAGTGAACTAAAATTAAAAGAAAAAAATAAATGGACCGTAGAGTCCTTATTGTTGGGTGTGATTTCTAAGGCTGTGGATATGGTGGTGGTCGTGGTGTGATTCCCAAGCAGCAAGAACTAAAAACCAAGAAACTAAAATAAAATGAGTTAAATTAAGCGTAAGAGAAGTAAAGATACGAAAATTGAAGCAAAAGAGAAAAACGAAATAAGAACTAAATGGCCTCAAATATCCTTGGCTCGTCGAGTAAATGAAGCGGCCGTCATGAACTTATATAGATCGGTCTCCCTCTGGGAGACTATGCTTGATTCCTTCTGCTTCTTCGGCATTTGGTGTAGCTCAAAGGTTTTGGGGATGTATTGAGAAGAGAAGTAGGAGAGGGTTGAGAAAGAAAAGAAAAACTAAATGGGCTAAATGGGTTAGAAGAGGGAGGGGTGGGTGGTTTAAATAGAATTCTCAAGTCAGTTACATTCACACGTCCGTGTCTTGTGGGCGTAGCATCTCACACGGTCGTGGTGGGCTTCGTTCGTTTCTCCCAGGCCCATGCTCAGGTCGCCACACCCATTGGTGATAAGTCAGTGTCGTCCACGGCCGCGTCGCACGGTCGTGGTGTTTTTTCGGTGCCCGTGGGGTGGTGGTTGGAGTCCGTGACTTGAAGATTTGATTCTTTCTGACTTGTACCTCTTCTACCATTGTCAGTATAGAGATTCTGTACCTCTACACGGCCACGGCCACAGCCACGGCCACGGCCGTATATAAGGCCGTGTGGGCTGGAAATCTGCACTTTTGGTTAGTTTAAAACTAGGTGTTTACGACTAAGATAAGAGAAGAAATTAAAATGAAAACAAATACTAAAGTAATTAGGGTTAGTGCTCGGGTTGCCTCCCGAGAAGCACTCGTTTAAAGTCTTAAGCTAGACTTTCCTCGTATTCGCAACAAATCAGGGTGGTTTAAAAATTTGAATATCTTCCCTCATGCTATCAGTTCTATTTCCTTGATAAAGTTTAAATCGAGAAGCATTTATATTGAAAGTATCGAAAATAGGATTACTTACCTCGACTGTTCCGTATGGAAAAACACTAGTTACCCTAAACGGTATTTCTTTGTTTGTGTTAGGGTCAAGAGGAGATGTTCGAGGGTCTGTTTTTTCTATCAATACCTGATCTCCGATTTTGAACTTGTTTGCTTCGTGGAGTGGCTCTGGTTCTACTTCGTGTATTCCTAATTTTTCCTTGAAATGCGTCTTCCACTCGTCTAGATCATCGATCTGAATCCCTTGTTCTTCATGTGTTATTTCTTTGTTGGCACATGGTATAGAATCGGGTTCAGTTGTCTTCTTTCCTGGTGTTTCCTAAAAAGAAGGGTTAACCGAATGGTTATCAATAGAATTTGTTTTCTCACTGGATTACTCAATGTTCTAGCCGAGTCGAGAGCTTGAGAGTGACTGTCTCATTACCTACACTAAGTATTAGTTCTCTGCATCAATGTCGATTTTAGTTCTAGCAGATGCTAAGAATGGTCTTCCTAAAATTAAGGGAATCGAATTATCCTCATCCATGTCTAAGACAACAAAATCTATTGGGAAAACGAATTTATCAATTTTTACAAGAACATCTTCGATAATACCCTAGGAATTCTAATAGTTTTATCACTAGTTGAATGCTCATCCTAGTTTGTTTGGGTTTCCCTAGACCTAGTTGTTTAAACAATTTATAAGGCATGACATTTATGCTTGCCCCTAAATCACCTAACGATTATCAATAGGTAAACTACCAATTAAACATGGAATCGTGAAACTCCCCGGATCTTTTAATTTCGTGGTAGATTATTTTGCAAGATTTTTGAGCACATTGCGCTTAGTTCCACGTGTGATGCCTCGTCTATCCTTCGCTTGTTCGTCAAAAGCTCTTTTAAAAATTTTCTAGAATCGCAATCGTGAAAGAGCTTCAACTAACGAAGTTAATATGTAATTTCTTTAAAAGTTTAAGAAACTTACCGAATCTGTTCCTCTGTGTCGCTCTCCTTAATGCTTCGGGATATGGTATGCGAGGTTGGTACTCTTTGATTACCGGTTTTGGCTTATTATTACTTACCTCAACCTTACCTTCTTCGACCATATTCTCTTGCTTTGAATTGGGCTCGTCTAACCCTTCACTTTCTTGAGCTGATATGGCTTGGATTTGCTCCTTTGGGTTAATCTCAGTGTTGCTTGGTAGACTCCCTTGTGGTCGTTCGGAAATTATCTTTGCGAGTTGTCCAACTGTGTTAGTAAGTTGTCCAACTGTCTTAGTGAGTTCCCCAACTTGGCTCTCGATCCCTTTAATTGATGCCTATTGATTCTTAAGGGTGGTCTCAGTGTCTTGGAGACGGTTATCTGTAACTGCCATGAATTTTGTCAGCATCTCTTCAAGGTTCGTCTTCTTCTCCTGTGGATAGGGCTGATTTTGGAAATTTTGAGGAGGTTGTTGTCTTTGAATTCCATGATTTCCTTGTCCTCCCCTTGAAAAATTTGGGCGGTTCCTCCAACCTGGATTATAATTATTACTATAAGAGTTATTATTAGATCTGAAATTATTACCTATATAGTTCAGCTGTTCGCTTTCTATGCCCGGTTGGTAGGGTGGGTACTCAGGATTCGCCACAGTTCCACTTGCGTCGCACTGCATTACTGGATGTACCTGCGAAGAACACAAACTATCAAGCTTTTTATTCATAAAACTCCGGCTGATTTCGTTGGTTTTGTCCTTGTAACCTGCCACTGATAGTTATTCAGTGACATCTCTTCAATAAACTCGTAGGCTGCTTCAGGAGTTCTGTTGTTCAGGGTTCCACCGGCGGCTGAATCAATTAGTTGCCTCGTTGAGGGGTTTATACCGTTATAGAAAGTTTGGACTTGGAGCCACAAGGGTAAACCATGGTGCGGACACCTTCTCAAGAGATCCTTGTATCTCTCCCATGCATCGTATAATGTCTCTAAATCCATCCGCACAAAAGAAGAGATATCATTCCGTAATTTGGCGTTTTGGATGGTGGGAAATATTTTAATAAAAATTTTCAGTCATTTGATCCCATGTAGTGATTGACCCTCGTGGTAACGAGTTTAACCATCATTTAGCTTTATTCCTTAATGAAAAGGGAAATAATCAAGCCTTATGGCATCATCGTAAACGCCATTTATTTTGAAGGTATCACGTAACTCTAAAAATTAGCTATATGAGTATTTGGGTCTTCGTCTTGTAAACCATCAAATTGAACAAATTTTTGAATCATTTGTATAGTGTTAGGTTTTAATTCAAAATTATTAGCACTATAGCGAGCCTAACAATACTTGATTCTGCTCTGTTAAATGAGGTTTAGCATAATCATACATAGTACGCTGAGCATTATTTTTCGCCACATCTTGGGGTGGTGGATTATTCTCGTCCATCCTTCGAAGAGGATTGGATTCGCCTTCTCGCTCTTTTTTCTGTGTAATTTAGGGCTCGCCTAATTTCTCTGCGATTCACGCAAGCGGTAGCTTCAATATCACCGTCTTATACTAGTGGTCCTCTCGGGTTCCTTCTAGTCATAAACTAGAGGTACTGCTAGGAAAAGAAAGAAAGAAAATTTAGCAAAGTTAAAAAAACAAAATAAAAACAAAATAAAAATAAATTATAAAAATAATGGCTAGAGTAATAAAAATAGAGCTTTCTTAATATTTTAGTTCCAACAACTGCCGCAAAAAACTTGATCGTTGTTTTCGCGATGTCAAAGTCTTAAAATTTATAAAAAGAATGATCGAACTCGAAACTAACTATGACAACGATTTGAGGCAAGCGCACCTATCGAACAAAGAGTATAGCTTAGGCAAGACCGGATTGTCGAACCCAAAGGAACCAAAAGTACTAATACTAACTTTCTTTTTATTATCTAGCCTAAAATAAGTGAAGTTGTTATTTAATCTAAATTTAACTAACTACTAAGCTAAAGACGCAAAGACAAAAAGAATGAATTGGGGAAATACCGTTGGAAAAAATCAGTTGATTAAGACGATACCCTTGGGAAGAATCCACCTAGACTTCACTTGTTATCTAACTCGAACTGACGATTTATTCACTTGACTTGATCCGTAAGATTCCCTAATGTATATTAAACCCTCTCTCAAGTTTAATAATGTCTAACCCTAGGTTGATTAATTGAAATCTCTTTCTAATTAAAACCCCTAGAATTGCATTAACTCGATCTATGGACTCCCATATTAGGTTTCACCCTAATCCAAGCAAAATCTCGTCACCCTATCTCTAGGCGCGTGATCAACTCCGCTTAATTATGCTAGATCTACTCTTAAGCAGGACTTTTGCTCCTCTACCTAAGCACATCAAACTTGAATCAATATCCGGAAATATAAACACAAGAATTAAGAACACATAATTAAGAACAAGTCAAATATTTATCATATAGTTCAAAGAAATGATAACAAGATTCATCTAAGTTTCATCCCCTTCTGTATCCGAGGGTTTAGTTCATAACAATAAAAGAAAACATCTCGTAAGAAAATATAAAACAAAACATAAGAAATCCCTAAAACCCCTCAAGGAATTGAAGGAGAGATCCACCGTCGCCTTGAGTAGAATTCTAAAGCTTTGAGATGGATCAACTGGCTATCTTTGCGTGTTTCCCACAAATCGACCTTTTCGGCTTCTCGGCTCCTTGGCCTAGCTCACCACCCTCTTCTAGGTTATACTTAGGTGTTTATATAGGCTTTTGAAATAGGTTTCTTTGCCCCTAAGTATCCTTTTCCGAGTGAAATTGCTCTTCTCTGCGGTAGGGACACGGCCATGGCACACGCCTGTGTGAATCGTCTTTAGGCCGTGTTCGGACTTTAATGAGGTGACACGCCTGTGTAAATCATGATCTGGCCGTGTTCTAGTCTATCAGGGAGACACGGCCGTGTTGGCTCAAGTCGAGGTCGTGTCGATTTTCACTTTGGCCCAATTTGGTCCATTTTAAGCCCATTTCTGCGTTCTTTTCATCCTCCTGCTTTTTCGAGTATAAAACATGAAAAGAAAGGATTAAGAGCACCTTTTTACACAAATCAAGGGATAAATCATCCAAAAGTATGCTAAATGTGGGATTAAAATATGTTACTTTTACGGTTTATCACCTGTGATGCCAAAGTCTGTAGATGATCAGCTATCTCTCGAATCTGAACTATTGCTTCACCCATAAGATAATCCCGACTTCTAACTTGATCATGAGAATGGTGAAGCTCCTCCTTCCAATGTCATTCTCTTGTTTCAAGAAGCTCGATCCGAGGTTCACAACTGTGCAATACTGATTCTAATTCTTCAATCTTACTTTTCATTTCCTCAATCTTGTTCAGACTTGACTTTAGCTCGATCACGGAATTACGGCTTCGATGGTGATGAAGGGATCGTCCAAGTTCAACTACTCTAGCTTTTAATTATTCCTTTTCACTTTGACTTTCTGATAAACTCTTCTCTAGGGCCTCATTTTGCGCTTGCATTTCTTGAAATTTCCTCTTCTAATAGTCAGCTTTGGCCTTTTCTTCCTGGACCTCCTATTGCCATTGTTCCGAAGTCTTACCCAACCCAGCATTCTTCATCGTCAGCCATATCTTTTTATATTCTATCTTCAAACTGTCTCGATCTTTCTCTATCTTCCTCTTTTCTTTTCTTACTTTCTCGCTCGATTTCGAACATCCACATCCAAATTTCAAGTGCATCTTCTCCTCTTTCAACTTTTCTATCCTCTTTTCGAGCTCGAATTCCTCCTTTCGAAATCTTATTTTATCATCTCCAATTCCGATGGGACCACTTGTAAAAATTCTTTGATCGATCAAGCATCTTCTGAACTTGGCACAGGGATATTGTCATTGACTCTCCTACTCCACCATCCACTATACTCTGGAGTCATCATTGGGCTCACGTCCACTCTCTTCATGCGATGGGTCTGATTCCAAGCACTAGAAATCTCTTTAACCCTCTTCTTGTAACTATCCCCTTTATACGAAAACTCACTTTGAGCTAATCCATGTGTAGCCTGCAGATAAACCGCCTTGTTCTGAATTGCCTTAATACGAGCAAAGGCGCATATCCAATGGCTCCCCAAATTCCAAGTAGAGGGACCCAATCAAAACTCCCACACCGATACAGAACTTTATTAGGAACCATCCAGGGGGCTCTCCACTCGACATCTTCTTCTTGGAGATTCCGTAGAAGCATTATCCAATTTTCTTCAGATATGTCGTCTCTCCTTGGTGTAGCCACTATCTCTTTTAAAGGAGAGCAATTTTCCGAAAAGACCCGATAAGAAACCTTGTCCACCTTCCAAAAATGACTGTGGAACCAAGCCAACAACAATCAAGCAAGACATCCTATAAATCGCGCCACTTGCCTCTCCTACATGCATTCAATGATCAAACGTCTCACCAAGATTGCGGGGGACGTGTGTGACTTGTTTATCAAGTCGATAAAAAAATCGAGACAAACTTCATCTACGTATCCCAATGCCCTAGGGAAGATCACTAATCCATATATACTTAAAGCAAAAACATCTATCCTCTTTTTCATATCTGGATGTACTAAAATCAAATCTTTTAAAACCATCTAAGGGATGCACTTACACTCACCTTCTTGCTTGATTCTAGCTGTGACCCACTGTTCGCTCATCCCAAGAATACTCATTATCTTTCTCAGAAAGGTCGGAACACTAGCAGCTCTTGAGTAAGATTTATCCACTTGAATCTTAGAATAATACAATAGAACAGTATACTCTTCCACTGTGGGTACCAAGTCAACCTTTCCAAAAGTAAAGCAACTATACGCAGGATTCCAATATTGGGTAATGGCTCGAAATAGATGTCCATTTACCTGAATGTCCAACAAATATGGTAAGTCTCCATAGTCTGCCAGAAACAATCGCTTGGTCTCGTCGCTCCACTGATCCCATATCTCTCTTAATTCTTGGAGATTGTTCTGCGTCACACTGATGCGAGTGTAGTCCTGCACTCGATGTGTGCCCTTCAGCAAAACTATCCCCTTTCTCTAATTGTGTTTGCTCTGACCACCTACGGACGATTGCATTGTCCTCCACTTTATCAAGGAATTCGTTCTCCATAACCAGCTTTCTAAGTTAGAAACTAACCGTGAATTGATACCTCTTTAAAATATGAAATGACATGCAACAGAATAAAATACAATCGACTAGTAACATGAAGTAAAATATAAAGCAAATAATCAATCACCTATCTGGGTGATTGCTAAGGTTTTGGTATAGATCTACCTAGGGTAAGCACTTAGGTTTTCTATATGTGGTTTAGCTCTAAAGTCAAGGTACCTGAACCAGCAGATTCCTCGATCCTCACCCATTATAGGCTCATATGGACCGAGTTCAGTTTAGGGGAATACATTTCCCTATGGCTGCACGGAGATGAAAATCTCACGAAGACATATGTACGGATGTATTCCGAAAGCGATTCACTATCCCGCATTGTAACATCCTCGAGTTTATGGGCTTGTGCATATTGTGTAGTGCATGCTTAAAATATTAATTTAAGAATATGAGGTACAAATGGGGCTCAAATTCAATGAGGCCTTGTTTTAAATATTTTGTTTAGACACTCTAAGGGTTTAAATTAAAGTTTTAATAGTTTAAGTGACATATTGGGCTTATGGCCCAAAGAACTAGGAGCACAAAGAGAGGGGAAATTTAAGTGGCGTCACTTGTGCATGAGGAGGGCCCAAAGTTTGGCAGCTTGAAGCCCAAGTTTTTAGGGCTAAAATTCGACACTCCAAGGGGGGAAGGGAGGACGGCACACTAGCTACAAAATAGGGGATTTAATTCTTTTATTTTGATTATTAAATGATGATAATAGGAAGGGAGGAGTTGGTGTCAAGGAAGTCTCTTCTAGTATGAGTAAATTTAAAAAGATAAGGAGCTATCCCTAGGAGTTTAATGTTAGCTGAAATTATTAAGAATTTGAAAAAAAAAAGGGCATTCGGTTTTGGCTTAAGGTATGAGTGCCGAAATCCCTAGCTAGTTCTCTCATCTTTGTTTTGCCGAAATTCCTATACTATTCTCCCTCTCTTTTTTTTTCTTTTTCTTTTTTTTTTCTTCTCTTCAGTTGGCTGAACCTCTGACAGATTCTTTTCTCATCTCATTCAAACACTTTAGCCGAAACCTCTAAGCTTCCCTTACTTTTTGCTTACTTTCTTCAAAGCCGAAACACCTCGCTTAGATTTTCTAAAAGTCGAAAACAGGAGATCTAGTCTTCTATATGTGTGCCGAAATCATTCTGGGGTACCTACCTGTGCCGAAATTTTGAAGAAATCAATAGGTATGTGTCGATTTTGAATTTCCAATATTTCTCCGGCTTTTCAAAGTCTCTAGCCGAATGGCTATTCAAGTGACTAATCAAAGGGGTTTTCTTATTTTTCGATATTTTGGGATCTGAAGAGGAGTCCAACGCCTAGATCTTTAAAGCCAAGGTTCAGTAACCTTTGAGTCGTGTTATTTTCGGGATTTCAAGGTAAGAGATCTATTAGTTTTAACGTGTGATTTGAGACTTATTTAACCTTGGCCGATTGTTGAAGGGGCTAAATCTTTGTGTATTTTCCGGCTTTTAAGCAAAGCTATAGATTGAGGATAATAGATTCGGATAGCAAGGACATCGACTAAGAATATTAGATTTCGCGATATCAGGTGTGTAATTCTCCACACCATCTTAGTATATAATTATAAGTCTTATATGTTTTGTTAAATGCTGAAATCCTGGCATAATGACGGAAACCCAAAGAGGGTAAAAGCAAATCACCGAGTTAGTGAATGCTCGATTAAATGATTTAAGAATATTGATTATATGTGATTGCATGGGTTGGGTTGATGAAATGAGGAAGTTATATGTTGTAGCGGTTTTTACCGTGATCTATTGTAGCGGTTCCTTACCGTGATTCATTGTAGCGCTTCTGCCGTAATCTGTTGTAGTGGCTACGACCATGATCTCGATGATGAGCAGCACGATCGCCATCAAGGCGTGTAGCGGTGTGGGTTGATTGTAGAAATCCCCAATGGTGTGAATGGTGGCACGGCGTGTAGCGGATGGACACCTAGGATATGGGTTAGGCTTTGCATATTATTTTTGTTATTTATATTTTGATTATTCATTTTATGGGGCTAAAGCCCAAATCTAATGGTGCATGAGGGTTGCACACCGAGTCTCGCGACTCACCCTTTAATTTTAACCATCTCAGGTGACACTTAGGGCATCGGACCGGGCCGAGAGGAGAGCAAGGTGGCCATGCGATGAGCTTTGAGAATTCACAAAAAGACTTAGTCTAATATTTGATTTTCATTTAATTAATGGGTTCAAATTTCTTTGTAATAAGGCCATGGGCCACTAGACTACCATTTATGTTTTGGGATTTTGTTGGGCTTTTATTATTGGGTTTTAAGTTTTATGTTTTCAATTAAGTTAAGTCCTGCATGAAATTTCGATTTTTTTATTTAAAATCTACCAAGATAATTGGTAACTTAATATTTTATACTTTAATGAATTATTAAGCTTTCGAAGTAAAGGTGTAAACCTAGTAATGCTTGTATTTTTAAATGCGACATGTTATATAAAATCTCTTAAGTGACATACTGAGATCCGGTTGTAGCGTTTGGGCGGGTTTGGGGTGTTACAAATTGGTATCGAGCCAGGTTCAAAACTCGGCTACTGGGGTTTTGGGCTCAAAACATTTTCTAAAGATAGGCTTTTGAAATATGGATGTTTTTAAGTGATATCAGTCGGTTAGCTCAAAGATGGCACTTTGCCTCTCCGCCCAAGTCCGCGGTAAGTACTCGAACCATTGTGTGATACATATATGTGGGCTTGATGGGCTTGATGGGACGTAGGCTAGTTAGATTAGAACTTGATGAACTTTAGGCCTAGTGAAACAACTCCATAAAAATCTCATAAGACTTAATTTCACTAAACAAACCCGTGAACAAGTTGCGGACTAGGGTGTGGTAACAGCATACGCATGTCTAGGATTGGATCAGGAAGAGCACGGTATTTAAGCAGCCCTAGTGACTCACCTCCTCTCACTGGAATCCTACCAGTGCGTGAGTGACTGCTCACCTTAGCCGAAGTCGGAGGTGTGGCAATAGGCATACGCATGTCTAGAAGTGGATTCGGGGAGAGCTCAGTACTTAAGCGATCCTAGCGACTCACCTCCTCTTCACTAGAATCCTACCTAGTGCGTGGTGACTATTCACCCTAGTTATGAGGACTTGTTGATGGGCTAAACCCTATAGTTAAAACCCGAAAGGACCCAGCCACCCTAGTTCAAAAAAATTCAAGTTTTGCAAAATTTTCAAAATACATTTGATTTGTGAAAACTTCTAACCACCTATGAATTTGTAAAATACCTATGTTTTGAAAATTTACTAGAAAATCTCATGATTTCACGAGTAACCCAGACTACGAAACTAGATTTTCCCAAAGTACCCCTATTTAAAAAAAAACAACAACCACAACAACATCAAAGTTTGAAAAAAGACCAAAATACCCCTGGTTTGTACAATTACCAAATTACCCATGATTTACAAAATTACTAAATTGCCCGGATTTCAAAATTACCGAAATACCTCCGAATTTCAAAATTACCAAAATACCCCCGGATTATAAAATTACCAGAATACCCTTACTTCACGAAATCAACAAGGAACTTTATTATGAAAAGTTACAAAAATACCCCTGTAGGATAAAATTACGAAAATACCCCTTGGTAGTGAATCAACGAAAACACCTTTACGTGAAGAATGTAAGTGCTTGGATGTTATTTGTATGATGTATGTGTTTTATTTTAGTTAGAGGTTACAAACTTGAGATTGTATTGTGAATGCGAATTCGAAAGAACTACTCTTAAACTATTATTCATAAGACTGTTAGTGGTTAACTAGTGAAAGAAAACTAATAATTCATAAAATTCTTAATCAGATAAATGCTAATCGGAGGAATGAGTTCAAGGGGTCGAGGACGTCTGCCGCGTGGACGCGGTAGGGGGAGAATGACCGCGCCGAGCGTGAGGGTCCGCCACAGGTCGAGAAATGAGATGCCGAATCGGCTGGTGTAGAAGGAGAATTTTGGGATGAGGCGCCGGAGATGATGTTGTATCTCAAAGCGATGTTGAGGGTTTTAGAGAGGGTTGCCGAGTAGGCATGGGCACCGAGCCCGTAAATCTGTGACGGAGCGCGCTTAAGGCCAATGGGGCGAAGTGTTTAGGGGAGTTTCGTGTAGCCCCTAACACTGGTGAGTATTGGTTGGAAGCGATCGAGTGATAATGGATGACTTAGATTTCACGGTGAAGGAGAAGATGAAAGGGTCGTGTCTCTTCTTCGAGACGAGGCCTATCGATGGTGGCTCACGGTGAAAGAGGGCATGCTTGCAGATTGTATTGGATCGGGATTTCTTTAAGGAATCATTTTAAAGGAAGTATGTTGGGGCCGGCTACGTGGATGCCTGAGAGGAAGGCATTCCGAACTTGGTGCGAGGAAGTAAGTCCGTGGGTGAGTATGAGAGCGAGTTTCTACGTTTGAGCCGCCACGCTCGGGAATGGTAGCAACAGAGTATGAACGTTGTGTACGGTTCGAGGATGGGCATGGAATGAGTTAAGGGTTCTAATAGCACCGCAGCGAGAGAGAGTTTTTGCTGTTTTGGTAGATAAGGTTAAAATAGCTGAGGAAGTGAAACGGGTCGAAAGACAAGAAAGGGATAAGGATAGGGGTAAGAGTAAGAGAAGTTTTGGGCCATCAAGAGCATCTGAAAACTTTCAGAAGAGGCCTAGGACTGAGGGGCCAACTCGTGCTCCGACGGGTCAGAATCGAGCATGTCCTACATGTGGGAGGATGCATTATGGGGAGTGCAGAATGAAAACTGGTGGATGCTTTAGGTGTGGATCCACGGAACATCAGATTAAGGACTGTCCTCAGATAGATCGGGTACAGCCAACGGGCCGAGGTTCTGATCAGACTAGGAGAGGTGACCAGCCTGGACCAAGGGGTCGTGGTACAGCCAGAGGAGGAAATGGATTTGGTCGAGGTCGTGGAGCACCTGGTAGAGGTGCAGGAACTGTAGATGCAAGGCAGCCGGGTCTTGTTTATGCAGTTCGACGACAGGAGGATGGTGACGCACTGGATGTTATAACCGGTACGTTTCTTATTGCTGATAACCCTTTTCTTGCCTTGATTGATATTGGGTTAACCCACTCCTATGTTGCATGTTCGATGATCTCGAGACTCTAAGTATAGACCATGAAATAACCACTAGGAAGATGATCGTGGTTAGTCCTCTAGGACAATCTAGGGTAGTGGACAAACTGTTTAGGAGGTACCTTTAGAGACTCAAGGGTAGTGTTCTGCAGACCTAATGGAATTACCATTTGGAGAGTTTGACCTTATCTTAGGAATGGATTGGTTGATTAAGCATCGTGCTAAGTTGGACTCTGAGAATAAGCGCATGGTGTTGAGTACCCCGGAAGGCGGGGAGGTGGTTGTGTTAGGAGAAAGGAGGAATTATTTGTCCAACATGGTATCGGCATTGAAAGTTGTTAAGATGATTCGAAATGGATGTAACGCATCTTTGGTTTTTATTAGTGCGTTAGATGCTAAGAAGGTAACTGTCAATGAGGTTCGAACAGTCAAGGATTTCACGGATGTTTTTCCGAGGAATTGCCGATTACCCCGAGACGCGCGGTGGAATTTGGAATAGAGTTACTTCCGGGTACAGCTCCGGTATCCATTGCTCCGTATCGAATGGTGCCGAAGGAGCTGGTGGAGCTCAAAGCTCAGATTCAGGAACTGTTGGATCGAGGGTTTATTCGATCGAATGTGTCTCCATGGGGAGCGCCGGTCTTATTCGTGAATAAAAAGGACGGGTCCATGCGTATGTGCATGGACTATCGTCAACTGAATAAGTTGACGATTAAAAACAAGTACCCATTACCAAGAATCGACGATCTGTTCGATCAGCTCAAAGGGGCTTCGGTCTTTTCTAAGATTGACTTAAGGTCGGGTTATCATCAGTTAAAGGTGAAGGAAGGGGACATTCATAAGACGGCGTTTCGAACACGCTATGGTCATTATGAGTTCTTAGTAATGCCGTTCGGGTTGACGAATGCGCCAGCAGCATTCATGGATATGATGAACCGGGTGTTTCAACCACACCTTGATCGGTATGTGGTGGTATTCATCGACGATATCTTGGTTTACTCCAAGTCCGAAGAGGAGCATGATGCACATCTTCGTGTGGTTTTGCAAATTCTGAGGGAAAAATAGTTGTATGCAAAGTTCAGTAAGTGTGAGTTCTGGCTGAATAAAGTGACTTTCTTCGGGCATGTAGTTTCCGCAGAAGGGATTAGGGTAGACCCTCGGAAGATAGAAGCTGTGTTAGATTGGAAACCGCTGAAGACTGTGGCGGAAATTCGAAGTTTCTTGGGATTAGCAGGGTATTACAGGAGATTTGTAGAGGGGTTCTCTTCAATAGCGGCACCTTTAACTAAGTTGTTAAGGAAGGGAGAATTGTTTGTGTGGACTAACAAACAACAGGAGAGCTTTGAGAAGCTAAAGAGAATCCTGGCGGAAGCGCCAGTGTTAATTCAGCTAGAGGCAGGAAAGGAATTTACTGTCTACTGTGATGCGTCACACACAGGTTTAGGGTGTGTGTTGATGCAAGAAGGAAAAGTGGTGGCGTATGCATCTCGTGATTAAGACCGCATGAGTTGAACTACCCTACGCATGATTTGGAGTTGGCGGCAGAGTGTTTGCTCGAAGATCCGGAGACACTACTTATACGGGGAGAAGTCAGTTATTTACACTGACCATAAGAGCTTGAAGTATCTCCTCACTCAGAAGGAGTTGAACCTAAGGCAGAGAAGGTGGATCGAGCCACATTAAAGGACTATGACTGCTCGATTGAATACCATCCGGGTAAAGCAAATGTGGTGGCGGATGCGTTGAGTAGGAAGGCAATAGCGGACTTAAGGGCAATGTTCGCTCATCTTAGTTTGTATGAGGATGGCAGTTTGGTAGCTGAACTACAAGTAAGACCTATGTGGACAAGTCAAATCAAGGAAGGTTTGTATGCCAAAAGATGAGGAGTTAAGGCAGATGATTCTTCGGGAATCGCATAATAGCCCCTATGCTATGCATCCTGAAGGAGTTAAGATGTATCGGGACTTGCAAGAGCAATTTTGGTGGCCAGGTCTGAAGCGAGAAGTGACGGAGTTTGTGGGGAAGTGCTTGACGTGCCAACAGGTGAAAGCGGAACACCAGTTGCCTTCGGGGTTATTGCAACCGGTGAAGATCCCGCAGTGGAAATGGGAGAGAATCACGATGGATTTTGTTAGTGGGCTACCCCTTACGCCCACCAAGAAAGATTCAATTTGGGTAATTGTGGATCGACTGACGAAGTCTGCTCACTTCATACCGGTTCGAGTGGACTTTTCTCTACAAAAGCTGGCTAAGTTGTACGTGGCTGAGGTTGTAAGATTACATGGTGTACCGGGGTCGATCATATCGGATAGAGACCCTAGGTTCACGTCACGATTTTGGAAGGCTCTTCATCAAGCAATGGGAACAAGGTTAGACTTTAGTACCATTTTTCACCCACAGACTGATGGTCAGACGGAGAGGGTAATTCAGATCTTGGAAGATATGCTAAGGGGTTGCATCATCGACTTTAGAGGTAGTTGGGAGGAGTATTTACCTTTGGCAGAATTCGCATACAATAATAGTTATCAAGCTAGTATTTAGATGGCGCCGTATGAGGCATTATACGAAAGGAGATGTCGCACCCCTACTTGTTGGACGGAGTTGGGTGAACGTCAAGTGCTGGGTCCTGAGCTAGTTTCGGAAATGGAGGAGAAAGTTAAGTTAATACGGGCTCGATTGAAGGAAGCGTCTGATCGGCAGAAGTCTTATGCGGATCTAAAACGGAAGGAGGTGGAATTTGCAGTGGGAGATCAAGTCTTTTTGAAGGTTTCTCCATGGAAAAAGGTAATGAGATTTGGACGGAAGGGTAAGCTAAGTCCCCGATTTATTGGGCCTTATCGGGTGCTAGAACGTGTGGGCCCAGTGGCTTATCGTTTGGAGTTGCCTTCAGAGTTAGAGCAGATACATGACGTGTTCCATGTCTCGATGTTAAGGTGTTATCATTCTGATCCATCGCATGTGGTGCCGGTAGAAGAGATTGAAGTAAAGCCAGATTTATCCTTTGAGGAGGAACCAGTGCAAATCTTGGATCGGGACGTAAAAGTGCTGAGAAGGAAGTCCGTCCCTTTGGTCAAAATTTTTAGCGAAATCACGCGCGCAGAGGAGGCGGCGTGAGAGCAGAGGATGTTATGCGATGCCAGATATCCCCATCTCTTTTGATCAGGTAAATTTTGAGGCCGAAATTTATTTTAAGGGGGGTAGAACTGTAACATCCTGAGTTTATGGGCTTGTGCATTTTGTGTAGTGCATGCTTAAAATATTAATTTAAGAATATGGGGTACAAATGGGGCTCAAATTGGGCTGAGGCCTTGTTTTAAATATTTTCTTTAGATACTCCAAGGGTTTAAATTAAAGTTTTAATAGTTTAAGTGACATATTGGGCTTGTGGCCCAAACAACTAGGAGCACTGAAGAGGGAAATTTAAGTGGCGTCACTTGTGCATGAGGAGGGCCCAAAGTTTGGCGGCTTGAAGCCCAAGTTTTTAGGGCTAAAATTCTAAGACTCCAAAGGGGAAGGGAGGACGGCACACTAGCTACAAAATAGGGGATTTAGTTCTTTTATTTTGATTATTAAATGATGATAATAAGAAGGAGGAGTTGGTGTCAAGGAAGTCTCTTCTAGTATGAGTAAATTTAGAAAGATAAGGAGCTATCCCTAGGAGTTTAATGTTATTTTGAAATTATTAAGAATTTGAAAAAAAAGGGCATTCGGTTTTGGCTTAAGGTATGAGTGCCGAAATCCCTAGCTAGTTCTCTCATCTTTGTTTTGCCGAAATTCCTATACTATTCTCCCTCTCTTTTCTTTTTTTTCTTTTTCTTTTTCTTTTTTTTTCTTCTCTTCAGTTGGCTGAACCTCTGACAGATTCTTTTCTCATCTCATTCAAACACTTTAGCCGAAACCTCTAAGCTTCCCTTACTTTTTGCTTACTTTCTTCAAAGCCGAAACACCTCGCTTAGATTTTCTAAAAGCCAAAACGGGAGATCTAGTCTTCTATATGTGTGCCGAAATCATTCAGGGTACCCTACACGTGCGAAATTTTGAAGAAATCAATAGGTATGTGTCGATTTTGAATTTCCAATATTTCTCCGACTTTTCAAAGTCTCAGCCGAATGGCTATTCAAGTGACTAATCAAAGGGGTTTTCTTATTTTTGGTATTTTGGGATCGAAGAGGAGTCCAACGCCTAGATCTTTAAAGCCAAGGTTCAATAACCTTTGAGTCGTGTTATTTTTAGGATTTCAAGGTAAGAGATCTATTAGTTTTAACGTGTGATTTGGGACTTATTTAACCTTGGCCGATTGTTGAAGGGGGCTAAATCTTTGTGTATTTTCCGCTTTTAAGCAAAGCTATAGATTGAGGATAATAGATTCAGATAGCAAGGACATCGACTAAGAATATTGGATTTCACGGTATCAGGTGTGTAATTCTCCACACCATCTAGATCTGTTTGATTAGTATATAATTATAAGTCTTATATGTTTTGTTAAATGCCGAAATCCCGACATAATGACGGAAACCCAAAGAGGGTAAAAGCAAATCACCAGGTTTGTGCATGCTCTGATTAAATGATTTAAGAATATTGATTATATGTGATTGCATGGGTTGGGTTGATGAAAGGAGGAAGTTATATGTTGTAGCGGTTTTTACCGTGATCTGTTGTAGCGGTTCCTTACCGTGATCTGTTGTAGCGGTTCCTTACCGTGATCTCATTTATGTAGCGCTTCCGTGATGCATTGTAGTGGCTACGGCCATGATCCGATGATGAGCGCACGCATCGCCATCAAGGCGTGTAGCGGTGTGGGTTGATTGTAGAAATCCCCAATGGTGTGAATGACTGGTACGGGGGCGTGTAGCAGATAGACACCTAGGATATGGGTTGGGCTTTGCATATTATTTTTGTTATTTATATTTTGATTATTCTGTTTTATGGGGCTAAAGCCCAAATCTAATGGTGCATGAGGGTTGCACACTGAGTCTCATGACTCACCCTTTAATTTTAACCATCTCAGGTGACACTTAGGGCATCGGACCGGGCTGGAGAGGAGAGCAAGGTGGCCATGCGACTGAGCTTTGAGAATTCAGCAAAAAGACTTAGTCTAATATTTGATTTTCATTTAATTAATGGGTTCAAATTTCTTTGTAATAAGGCCATGGGCCACTAGACTACCATTTATGTTTTGGGATTTTGTTGGGCTTTTATTACTGGGTTTTAAGTTTTATGTTTTCAATTAAGTTAAGTTCTGCATGAAATTTCGGTTTTTTTTTATTTAAAATCTACCAAGATAATTGGTAACTTAATATTTTATACTTTAATGAATTATTAAGCTTTCAAGTAAAGGTGTAAACCTAGTAACTGTTTTCCGAAATGCGACATGTTATGTAAAATCTCTTAAGTGACATATCAGATCCGGTTGTAGCGTTTGGGCCGGGTTTGGGGTGTTACATGCACGGAGGTGAAAACCTCACGAAGGAGTAGCTTCTCACTCCCACTTAAGGGTGCGACCACAACGGTCATGCAATGCAATGCAGAGACATTTTATAAAAATAGAACCACATGCAATAAAAAGGATCATAATTTTTAAACCAGATTTCTAAATTCAGACACAAGGACATGAAATTATCGATTTTACGGCTTGACTCTCTTATTGTCCCCAGTGGAGTCTCCAAGCTGTCGAAACCATTTTAAAGTTTGATGAAAAAACGGGGATCGACTTTTAAAAACGAAAATGGGAGTCGCCACCAATCCCTTTTTATTTAGGTGTGATTGGATCACCTTTGAAAATGTTTTATTTCAAAATACTGATTTTGGTCCACGAAAAATAAGAAAAATGGGTTCGGGAGTCGGTTATGTATGAGGAAGGATTAGCACCCTCATAACGCCCAAAAATTGGTACCTAATCGATAAATCATGTCCTATTGTTGCAAATTTGAAAATTTTGAAAATAAGATCCTTTTATTAGAAGAAAAACCAAGACTTGCCTATCTCAAAGAAATAAAATACTATACCCAGTAAGTTAGGATACAGCATCTCATAACTTCGAAACTAGGCACGTCTTTATTTTAGAAAATTCCTACCTCGAGACACAAAACGTCATATCCAGTAAGTTAGGACACAACGTTTTGAATTCCCAAGAATAGGTTTTTAATTTGAAATTGGTAAGTTTCAGTTTTAAAAGAGAAGGGATATCTAATACCTTAAGTTCTACGAGAAAAATCGAAACCCAATAAGTTAGGGCACAATTATCCTCGAAGTCCCCAAATATCACATATCACCGTATTTTTAAAATATTTGAATAAAATGCTTTAATTTAAAAGGTATTTTTATAAAACAATGGTTTGGGTAAGATATTACAACATACATTTCTAATAGCAATTCTACATAACTTACGAATTATACTAACAATAAATAATAAAAAGAATGATATAACATAAATATATATAAAGAACTATGTTAAGCAATAATAACGATTAAAAGGATATAAATAAATAAATATGGGATAAAATAAATACCAATAATGAAGATTTTTCATGAAATAACAAAATTAAATGAAAAGGGGAAGATATATTTAAACACTAAATAATTATTATAACAAAGCAAAACAATAAAACAAAAAAATTATAATTTTGTAAAACAATTAATATGTATAACAAATAAAAAAATTTTAAAGTATATAAAAAATATTATAATAAATTTAATTTAATACATGTAAAAGATAATACATAATAAAAACAATTAGTAAACATTATATAATAATTTTATACAAAAACATATATATAATATAATGATCATAAAATTACATATATAATATAAACAAGTATAAATAAAATATATTATATAAATAAATTTTATATAAAATAAGATTTTAGAGATAATATATAATATAATAATAATAAAATTTAAAAATATATATAACATATAACTAATATACAAATTAACATATATAATATAAATAATGAAATAATACATATAGTATAAAGATAATATGTAAAAAAAAAAATATATATATATACGAATTTATACTATTAATAGATTAATATACAAATAATAATAAAAATATAGAAATTTTAATATAATAAAATATTTCAAGATAATGTTAAAATAATTTGAAATTAAATAAAATAAAAAAGGTTTTAAAAAGACAGGGATTAAATAACAATTAAAATAAATATAAAAGGACTAATTTAAAACGCGCGTTACACTGTAGGGATTCATTAGGCAATTATGCCTTCTTCCCAAAACGACGCTGTTCTGTTCTTGTCCTTTAAGTAGCCCGAGGACTTAATTGAAACAAAATGCAAAGTTTAGGGCTAATTTAATAAAAAATAAAAATGCGAATTAGACTGAATTAAAATTAATTAAATTGCAGAAGGACCGAAATGGAAATTAGACCATTAAACAAAAACACGCGGATCCTCCCCGGGTTTTCGGGTCAACGCGCGGGTCGTCTTTTGAAACGACGTCGTTTTAGGCTTATTAAATTAAACCAAAACGGCGTTGTTTCCGGTTAACTATATAAGCCAATTTCGGCCTAAAAAAATTCATTTTAACGCAAAAATAAAAAAAAAAACAAACAGAGGCCTTAAGAAATCGCTCTGCCCTCTCCGGTCATCGACCTCCGGCCATCATCGCAAGACGCGCCTCACGCGCCGCTACACGGCACTCAAAGGTGAGAATCTTCGTCGTTTGTTTTTTTTATTTAAATACTGTTTGGTAAATCAAACATGCATGAAACAAAAATAAAAATAACCAGAAAACCGAATATAAATCACCTTTGTATTGCAAAAGATTCGTTCTTTTTTATTTCTGTACTTTTTCTGTGTATTCTGTATCTCCCTCTTTTTTACAGATTTGTTAAAATGAATCACAAATATTTTCTTTCCTTTTTTTGTTATTTCTTTCTTTCCGTTGCTGTGGTGCTCTTTCCTTGTTTGCAGGTCGGTGACGATGAGCGAGGCAATGACTAGGTGCGACTTGCGGCGCGATGGAGGGCTGCTGGGTACGAGGAGCTGATTGCGGCGCCTAGGGTTTCCAGAAACCCTAGGCTCACTGTTTCTATTTAACACTTGGGGCCCTTTGGGCCGTGTATATTCTGGGTCTTGGGGTTGGGTTAGTTTAGGTCTATTTGGGTCAATTGTTTGGGATGTGCGAGTTTAGGAATTGGGCCTCTAGATAGGTAATTGGGCTCGGGTTTATTGGTTAAATCTGTAAATGGACTGTGCTGGACATTTTTATATATTTTTTATTTTGTTTTTCTTTTTTTCTGAATAAAATGGGCCCGGGCAAAATGGGCTAACTACATAAACATTTAAAATTGTTAAGGTGACTATATATAAAATTTTAATAAATAAAAAATATATAAAATTATTAAATGTTAATTTTAAAATAATATAAATATATATTTAAAAATATTTAAAAAATAATATGGGCAGACCTAAAAAGAGATTAGGTTAGTTATTTATAAATATGGACAAATTTGAGCAAAATTTTAGACCCATATTTTAGGTTAGGCCAAGCATTGACAACATAAAATATATTAATATCATGCATAGACCCGCTCGACCTAGTCCATAAACACCTTTAACCATGGGCCAGAGTGTAATCCTAAGATTTCATAACAAAAATTATTGAAGAAAGATAATAACATACATTAGAATAAATATAAATAAAATTAACTTGTTATAGTGTATAAATGAATTAATAATCAAAGTATATTCAGATTAAAATTAAAAGACATCAATTTTATCATTAAGCACAGAATTATTTGAATCGAAAAGGTTTGTTTGTCAATAGACAAAATTTTACCATGGTATATAAAAGGTAACCGATTCCATATAACTGTCTTTTTCAAGATAGCTAAGTAATGAGAGAAGACATTAATGAACCATAATTGCACATCTGAGATTACATTACGTGTTCAAGCTAACCCAAATTGAATTTTCCCATAACATACAACATAAATCCTATATGGTCTTTAATAACTGACAATATCACAACAACTACAACTACAACTTCAAACTTTTGTAAAGGATTGGATTATACCAGTACTCTGATTCACTGAATTCCATTTGGTTGGATTTTAATTCTCGACATGATACTCGTGTGTCATTTTATCATTCATTTGATAAGACATTTTCATTTTGTAATACAAGTGACAAAATCACTACTAAGATCAATACATGACGTGTTGAGAGTCTAACACGGCCGGTCCCCAACAAATATTTATATATATATATATCACGATCATCAACATTTTCATAGATTCCACGTACCCAATCTGCAATATTTGTTCAAGGGTCTTTTTCTGCTTTCAAAACCAGAGACTTTCAGTCATTGTAGTGTTGCACACGACATTAATCGTCTACATGAAGCTGAATACAGTGACTGCATGCAGAGTCCTATAAAGAGAGCTTATCTGCAACATCAACTACAAAGAAAAAACAAATATACATCTGGCTTTAAGTTGCATGCTAAATACGACATATCTACTAATTTCTATACAAATATTCCAAAAAAATAAAATAAAAATAACAGTCCTAACAATTGGCAATTTCTCATAACCTTGAAAATAACTTTTAACATTTTGATATTTTTGAAAGGCGACTTCGTTTCTCGACAGCTTTGTTTTAGTAATTTCCAGTGTAATAGGCCAATTTAGCCCGGGCCCATACAAAAAATAATAAACCCAAAATAATAAAAACAAAGTCCAAGTCCAGTCCAAAATATATCATTTGGCCCGATCGGAATAGCCCATTACTTGAAAAGATTGAAGGTCCATCAATAAGCTTGACGTATATGGAAACACAATCTTCAAGGATATGCAATCTTAGATATGATATGCAAATCTTAGATATGATATGCAATCCTAGAAGATATGATATGCAATCCTAGAAGATATGGTATGCAATCTTAGAAGATATGATTTTGTAATCTTAGAGATTTAATTTGTAGATACATTTTAATCTTAGCCGTTGATGTAATTGATCTGTACCGTTGGATTTTGGGAGGCTCAACTATAAATAGAGGCCTCTCCCTTCATTGTAAAGAACTTGAATTTTGAGTAATAAAAAATTCTTGAGAGCATTCACTCAAATTTATCTCTCTTTTACGTTCTTATTTTCTGTGGCTTGTTCCTATTTTGTTCTTCGCTCATCTTCGTTTCTTTTTTAGTTGCTTCCGTTCGAGTTAGATTTTGGTAGAGGAACTTCGTTGAGTCCACATATTGCGGGAGTTAGGTTGACTTATGCGTTTTTTAACTTTTTTTTTTATTTATCCATTTAATTGCTTAATCATTATTTATTCATTTATTTTAATTATTTTAAACTTGTTTTTCTTTTTGCTTTTCCTATTTACGTTAAATTTTTTATCATATATATTATTATTATTTGTTATATATTATCTATATATTATATATTATTTAACTTTAATCATATTATGTATTATTTGAGAATTTGTATGTTGTACATCATCTAAATTGTTTTATTATTAAGGCAAAAATTTTCATATATTGTTTATTTAAAATATGTATTTTATCTATTTTTAAATGGTATATTATATACTTATTATAAGTTATCCCTTATACATTTTTATTCAAAGTTTTTATATTATTTATTTAAAATATATTTATTTATTTTATTATATATATTGTAAGAGCCCAATTTTGACCGGGCTTTAAAATAAACCAAATAAAAAAATGTTTTTAAATTGTCCCATTCTGAGACCTAAAACTCAAGCAGATAGCCCAATACCTAAACTACCCAATTACAGAGCCCACTTACAAGACCCATTCCTAAGCCACTAACCTAATCGGCCCAAACAACCAAACCCAAGTTGAGCAGGCCCAAAATGGCCCAAGAGCCATGCAGAACCAGAAACCTAGGGTTTCAAACCCTAGGCGCCGCATCACCCTTTCCTCTCGCGCCTCGATGTAGCAGCCCGATCGTCACGCCGCAACACCAGCGCACATCAGCCCTTGGTCACTCCTCAATCCACGCCCGAATGGTGCTCCATCACCGCCACGTTTTCGTCACCTGCACAAAGAGGAAAGAATCGCAATAGAAATGGCAAAATATGGCAACCAATCTTTATTTCCTTTTTCACTTTTTATTTTTGAGGCTATATAAACCTCACAAAAACATGTAAATTGGGGGAGATACAAAAATATACACGAGAATACACTAATACAAACAGAAATAAAAGCGTAGAATTTTCTTTTTCAACGAAGGTGATTTTCATATTTTATTACATTTATTTTTATCTACATTATTTTTTTACGAATATTAAAAAGAGAAAAAGAAAAGAGGATTACAGCTGAAAAAGCAGAGGTTTTGGACCTCGACCACCGTCGGTGGTGGCGCGTATGGCGCGATGGGGACAGAGGCTCCCGAATCGACGACCAAACTCGGCGGTGGAGGAGAGAACATTGAGCACTTTTAAGTTTTTTTAGAAAGCTGTTTTTTAAAATGTTTTTTTAAACCAAATTTTACTTTTATAGCATAGAGGAAGCGTCGCGTTTTCACTTAACCTAATAAGTGCAAAGCGGCGTCGTTTCAAAGGCCGATCCGCGCATTGACCAGGGGACCCGAATAGGATCCGCGTGTTTTCAGAAAATGGGAAATTTATCCCTTTAGTCCCTCCGTATAATTTCAATTTTGTAATTAAGTCCGTTTATATCCTTTTATTTATAATTTGACCCCTTTATATCTGTTTTTATTATTATTTGATCCTGGTTTCTTTATTTTTCAAACCTTTTTTTGTTTTTTTCTTTAAAATTATTATATTGAAATATTGAAATATTTTAAAATTTTTATTTTAAATTATTTGTATATTAATTTATTAATAATATAAATTTATATATATATATATTTTATTATCTTTATATTTAATTATTATTATATATATTATTTTACTTGTTTAATAATTTATATATTATTATTTTTATTATGTTATATTTTGTATATTATATATTATTATGTTACATTTATATTATTTCTAAAACTTTACTTTTTATAAAATTTATTTATATTATCTAATATATTTTATTTATATTATTTATTTATAATTAGTGTATTATATATATATATATATTTTTATTTATTATTTATTATTTTATTTTGCTTAATATTATTATATATTATTTTCATATATTAGTTATTATATTATATATTTTAAAATTTTATACATTGTATAGTATTATATTATATCATATTTTTATCTTTATAAAATATATTTATATTGAAAAACATGTTTCATTTATATTATTTATATTTTATTTTATTTAAAATCATTATATACTATTCCTTTTATTTATGCATTGTTTACATTGTTTATATCATATAAGTATGTAATTTTATTTATTTATTTTATTTTTTATTATTAATCTTGCATGAAAATTTTCATATTCATTTAGTAATTTCTATTTTGATATTTATGGTTTTATGTATATATTTTATTAGCCCATATTCTTTTATTTATTTATTTATGATGGCCATTGTATAGTTATTTATTTATTGTTTTATAAATACATTTTTTTGAAAAATTACTATATTAAGGCAATGTTTTGGTATTTAGAAACTCAGGAAATAGTGCCCTAACGTGCTGGGTTGCGATTTTCCGTTTGGCTAAATAACTAAATATCCTTTTAACAAGTTTATAAATCATGAGAGGATTTTGATTACGAAGGTTTTAAAATATCGTGTCCTAACGTGTTGGATGTGATGTTTATATTCTTTCGGAACAAAGAAATCTCAAGTTTTAAATAAAAAACCTTATTCTTGGGAATTCAAAACATTGTATCCTAACTTATTGGGTGTGATGTTTTGTATCTCGAGGTAAAATTTTCTAAAATAAAGATGTACCTAGCTTTGAAGTCATGAGATACTGTATCCTAACTTACTGGGTGTGGTATTCTTATTTCTTTGAGATAGGTAATCTTGGTTTATTTTCAAATAAATGATATTATTTTAAACTTTTTAAATTTCAAACATTTGGATATGATTTTATCGATTGGTACCAATTTACAGGCGTTACGATGGTGCTAACCCTTCTTTATGCGTAACCGACTTCCGAACCCATTTTTTTTTTTTTTAAGTAGACCAAAATCAAAATGTTTTAAAATAAAATGTTTTACAAGGTGACCCAATCACACCTAAGTAAAAAGGGATTGGTGGCGACTCCCATTTTCGTTTTAAAAAGTCGATCCCCATTTTTCAAAACTCTATTTTAAAATGGTTTAAACGACTTGGCGACTCACTTTGGGGACACTAAGAGAGTCGGGCCGTAAAATTGATAATTTCATATCCTTTTGTTCAAATTTAAAATTCTGATTTTAAAAATATGATCCTTTTAATGCATGCGGTTTTAAATATATTTCTCTGCATTGCACTGCATGACCGTTGTGGTCACACCCTTAAGTGGGAGTGAGAAACTATGGCTTCGTGAGGTTTTCACCTCCGTATGGGCTAGTGAATTTATAGGGATACATCTGTACCTATGTCTTCGTGAAGTTTTCACTTCGCATGGCCATAGGGAAATGTATTCCCCTGAACTGAACTCAGTCCATATGAGCCTATAATGGGTGAGGATCGAGGAATCTGCTGGTTCGGGTACCTCAGATTTAGAGCTAAACTACATGTAGAAAACCTAAGGGCTTACCCTAGGTAGAACCATGTCAAACCCTAGTGGTCACCTTGATAGGTTCTATGTTATTTATTTTTCCTGTGCTAACGGGTTTTCTTTTGTTTTGATTGCATTGCATTCACATCATAGAAAAGAGGTGTTGATTTCTAATTCGATTGCTAAATAGAAAAGTTTTTCATAAGAAAATGGGTTTTTTGATAAAATGGATTATAATATGGTCTCGTCCGAATATGGTCCAAGTAAACACAATAAGGGAAGACTGATAGCCGGTGAAGGAATACAAGACTTTATTACCCAAGGATTCAAGTTGACAAAGACAAATTGGGAATCATCACGTCTTGACTTTCTTGAAGAAGCTAACGAGTATTATGGAGCAGGGAGTCGCGTCCCAAATCAAGCAAAAAGGAGCTAGTGAAGGCATTTATTACAAGTTTGCGAGATTTTACCTTTGCGAGGAAGGGTATTAATGTTTTTTCTTGGAATATAAGGGCAAGGCCGTGTATGCGATCCGTTTTATGTAAAGAAATTTGTTTTCTAGAAAAGTTTTTCTAATGTAACTGAATTCAGAATCAACGCCTCTATTTGTTTGCATTCATGCATTTGCATGACATAACATCATATGCATTCAAATTTATAGAAAGAGTCTAATTAGTTTAAATTATAGGAGAAAATCTGGAAACGGAACACCCTTACGGTACACGAGCTAAGTTAAAGAAAATGGACCAGAGAATGAAGCAATTCCAAAGAGATATGCAAGACCAGATGCAGGAACAGATGGCAAAGCTTCAACAAGAGATGAGGGACCAGATGTTGGAAGCCCAAAAGAATATGATGGCCCAAATGGCCCAGATGATGAATGGGATAATGGAAAAGGGAAAGGGTTCCCTAGTTAATGCTGAAGACAACGAGGACTTTCCTAGGGGATTCACCCCACCACATGTGCAAACACAACCAGAGGAGTATCCCTAAAGGCCACCTATCACGATTAGGCCTCAACAGGGGCAAGCTGATCCTAGACCACCCATGAACTTTCAAGTGGGCTCGGGATCTAACCAGGAGATAACCACCCGCCAACCCCGTTATCCCGATTTGGACATAGAAGAGAGAGGGAATAAGAATTTAATCTTCAAGGAAGTTAGAGGATCGCTGTAGGTGGTTGGAGGAAAAATTCAAAGCTTTGGAGAATCTTTGACCATCATCACGGTATTGATGCAAGGACTTGAGTGCGGTCGGATCGGTACTTCCTCATAAATTCAAGATGCGAGAATTTGAGAAGTACAATGGAACTACTTGCCGAAGCCCATATCACTATGTTCGTAGGCGCATGGTGGTTATGTGAACAATGATCAACTCTTGATTCATTGTTTTCAAGATAGTTTGTGGGAGTAGCTTCTAGATGGTATAATCAATTAAGCCGCGCTAATATTAGCTCATGGAGAGACTTAGCTCAAGCCTTCATGAGGCAGTATAATCATGTCACAGATATGGCCTTTGGCCGAATCATGTTGCAAAACATGGAAAAGAAATCAAGCGAGTTTGGGCAATAAGCACAAAGATGGAGGAAATTGCCATGCAAGTCCAACCACCTCTCTGGAAAAGGAAACCACCATGTTGTTTATCAACACTCTAAAGGTGCCTTTTATCACCCATATGATAGGAATGACCACTAAAAGCTTTACGGATATAGTCATGGCGGGTGAAATGATAGAAAATGCCATAAGGGGTGGCAAGATTGAAGCAGAGAAAACCACTAGAAGGTCTACTTCTAGGAAAAAGGATGACGAGGTGAATAATACGGGTACATACAATAAAGGGTACTCAAAAGCAATTACTGTTAACCAACCCAAGGTGATTACCGCTGGGCAACAAGGGTCAGCGAGACAAGAGTCGAGCACAAGGTAAAACTTTGAAAAGCTCCAATTTCGCCAATCCCAATGGCGTATAAGGAGCTATATCAAAGTTTGTTTGTACACACATGGTGTCCCCATTTTATTGAAACCATTGCAACCTCCGCTCCCAAAATGGTATAACGAGAATACCCAATCACGAGTACCACGCAGCGGGAATAAAGGGTCATTCAATTGAAAAGCGCACTACGTTTAAAAAGTGGTTGAAAAGCTCATCAAAATGGGAGTTGTGGAAGTCGACGATTCATCAAAATCTGATTACTTCGACGAGGCAGTAAATGTGATTATTGAAGGAGGAGACAAGAAAGTTGCGACTCCTTGAAGAAATCAAAAGCGGAGAAGGGCAGGGAATAATGTTTCCAAACCTTGTGTACTTGGGAGTGTTTTGAATAATGGGGTGAGGAAGAGATTCTTGTATTTTTAGAAGCGGACCTAGAGTAATATTCAAAACATGCTTGTTGCCTTAAGCCTAGAGGTAATAAGAATTCTTTTGTGAAATAGGCTCGTGTCAGAAATTTATATTTCAATGAAATGCATTTTTGAAAACATATTCTTTTATTCTTTACATTTCATCACTGTAAATTTTTTTACCAATATTCTTTCATTCTTTATTTGTGACCATAATATCCAAATAATCATTCTTAGAATCATTTATTCTTTGGATTTGTTAGCCTTCGTACCTAGGTACCGGATATCAACGTCATGAGCGACATTATTCGACTCCCTTTTTGAACAAGATATGGGTCTAGGGGATCTCGAGGATTTTGAAGATTACAGAGATTATAACATATTTTCAGACTTGTTAAAAATGGTTTAACAAGATGAAAAATAGACCTTATTCTACAAAAGGGTCATTGGATATTGCGAGCCTAGGAAAGGGGTGAAGATCGAAGCCCAGCTTGCTATAGAAATAATGCGAGACATCAAAAATGTTTTCGCACGATCATATCAGGACATGCCTGGGATACTAAGATGCGGGCTAAACATGAGGATCGGGCACTGCCGATCTACATAGAAAGGGGTGGTATCAGCTATACCAAATTTAAGTAGACAAGATTCATATGCCTACTCCAGTTCTTCACAAATTTTCCATATGTGGGGCATGGATGTGATGGGGCCAATCTCGTCAGAAGCTTTTAGCCAATATCGACCCATCAACATAATCATCGTTTACTTCGCTAAGAGAGTGGAAGTAGCTTCATATTTCCATGTTACAAGGTCGATAGCCATCAAATTTCAAAAAAAAAAGAAAGAGATCAAGATGTTAGCAGAATGCTACAAAGGATCGCGTTTAAATAAGCTGTACAAAGTCAAAGTTTCTGATTGGTCCAAAGATCGCAAGTATATCACGATTGCAACAAAAGTTTCCAAAAAAAAAGAATGAAAGGTGGCTAAGACTTGTAAAAATTGGCATAAGAAGTTATCACTACCCTCTATCTTATTGAGCGTCGGCGGAACCTTCAGCACGGGGCAACATCTTACCCATTATGGAATTGAAGTATTTTTGTCGATTGAACTTAATTGAAGAAAGGGTTAAAAGTTATTTGTCACGGCGGATGATATGAGCTTAGAGAAGTTCATCTTAGGGAATTCCATGAAGGAGCTTGATGTTGAAAATGATTTTCTTACGCAAAAAGGATTTCAAAGAAAAGCGGATACCAAAGCAGGAAGGACCTTATGTTGTAAAGAAGGCACATTCTAGAAGATCATTGACATTGGCCGAAGCGGATGGCGAAGACTTGCCCAATCTGATGAATTCAAGTTCAGTCAAGAAATATTTTACCTAAAGATCAACGTGAAAACCCGTAAAGGCGCCTCAAAAAAAGAAAGAAAAAGAAAAGAAAAAGAAAAAGAAAAGGAAAAAGGAGAGGCCAAGGCGAAAACCCACAAAGGCGCTTTGAGACCAAAGGGATTTGAGTTGAAAACCCAAAAAGGGCTGCTCAAATTTTGAATAAAAAGCAGGGCATCTGATGAGTCTTGCTACGTCCGAATTAGCAATGAGAAGTATATTACATCTTGGGGCATCGACAAAGTACTCGGATCCCTAAACACATATTGAGCTTAAAATGGTCCTCAAGAAGTTGGAAGAAAGAAGCTCGAAATTGCGATATCACGGGGCATCTAGCTTCATTCTTACCCATTTTTGAATTCGTTATCTTTGATCGCTTTATTCTTTTTGAGATACACCCAAATCAATTTTCTTTTATTACTAGGTTATCTTTGATTAAATTATTTCTCGGAGCTATGTTTCTGACTAATTTCTTTCTTGTCCATTTTGTGACCTTTTTCAAGCATTTTATATTGAAATAAAAATTTATGGACTAATAACACTTTCATAAAAGGAGTTTTACATATTACTCTAGAAGCTTCTAAATAATATGAGAATCGAAAGCAGGACTATTGTTGAGAACTCACCAAGCCTAAGGGTTGGGAAATATTGAAGTATGATTATCTCTTGATTCTTATTGGATAGGACATTTCATCGGTGATACTATTCTCGACAAATGATGAACAATGTCAAGCCAAGTGTAAAAGGGATAATTCTCGGAGAAGAAAATACTCTGCATGCAGTTACTATACTCGAGGATGATGTAATAGACCAAGTTGATTCTATACTTCTAAGTGATAAGCTGGATGGATGGAAGAAACCAAATATTATTCCCCTGAAATTGCAGTAGGAGGTATAAATATCTATGTCTTAAGGTTCAAGGAAAGGGACTCTGGAATTACAACGGGGCAAGCTTGCTGAACGGAATGATTGTTTCTTTGGGTTTTCCTGTCCAAGATACCAGCTGAACGAGAAAGCATGGTAGCGCATCAGTGATAGAATCTTGATGAACTATGAGCAATGACAACCCGTAGGGATCATTCTCTCATTTCCAATTAGGAGCATTTGATTTATGCCAATCATTGCGTCCTAATCATTTTCAAAAAAAAATCATCATTTTCATGACATCCTGCATTCATGCAAATGTCATTCTTAAAATCATTTAGTTAGGAGCATTAGATTCATTTTGATCATGCATCCTAATCATCATTCTCATGACATTCTGCATTCATGCAAAAAGTCATCCATAATACATTCAAATATACGAGACGGGTCCTCGGAGGAAGGTGTAGCAAAGCGAAAATTTGATTTTGTTTCCTAGTGGAGCAAATGAAGAATTGAAAATTTGATTTTGTTCCTTAGTGGAGCAAACTGAAGAATTGAAAATTTCAGATTTTGTTCCCTAGTGGAGCAAACTGAAGAATTGAAAATTTCAAATTTTGTTCCCTAGTGGAGCAAACTGAAGAATTGAAAATTTCAGATTTTGTTCTCTAGTGGAGCAAACTGAAGAATTGAAAATTTCAGATTTTGTTCTCAAGTGGATCAAACTGAAGAATGAAGTCTTCCTAAAGATAGTAAGGAAGCAAATTGAAAATTTCAGATTTTGTTCCCTAGTGGAGCAAACTGAAGAATTGAAAATTTCAGATTTTGTTCCCTAGTAGAGCAAACTGAAGAATTGAAAATTTTAAATTTTGTTCTCTAGTGGAGCAAACTGAAGAATTGAAAATTTCAGATTTTGTTCCTTAGTGGATCAAACTGAAGAATGAAGTCTTCCTGAAGATAGTAAGGAAGCAAATTGAAAATTTCAGATTTTGTTCCCTAGTGGATCAAACTGAAGAATGAAGTCTTCCTGAAGATAGTAAGGAAGCAAATTGAAAATTTCAGATTTTGATCCCTAGTGGATCAAACTGAAGAATGAAGTTTTCCTGAAGATAGCAAAGGAGTAGACTGAAGACATCAGATCCTGTCTCCCCGAGTTTGCAGTGGAGTAGATCAAAGATAGCGGATATTGCCTTCCTGAAGTTTGCAGTGAAGCAGATTGAAGTTATCAGACTTATCGAAATCAAGATGAAGTTCCAAATACCTTTGAAGTTGCAATGGAGTTGGAAACCATTTGAAGAAGATGAGGACCAAGAAGTCGAGGCTCGGCCAAGACCGGGAAAAATTGGTCCTTTTATAGTCTTTGCTCTATTCTTGTTTCACAACAATGAGCAAAGAGGCAATGACTATAAGAGCCCAATTTTGACCAGGAACTTTGAAATAAACCAAATAAAAAAATGTTTTTAAATTGTCCCATTCTGGACCTAAAACTCAAGCAGATAGCCCAATACCTAAACTACCCAATTACAGAGCCCACTTACAAGACCGATTCCTAAACCACTAACCCAATCGACCCAAACAACGGACCCAAGTTCAAAGCAGGCCCAAAATGGCCCAAGAGCCAAGCAGAACCAGCGAAACCTAGGGTTTCAAACCCTAGCGCGCCGCGGCACCCTTTTCCTCGCGCCTCGATCGCAAGCCCGGCCAAATCACGCCCGCAACACAGCGCACATCAGCCCTTGGTCACTCCTCAATCCACGCCCAAATGGTGCTCCATCAACTGCTGCGTTTCGTCACTGCACAAAGAGGAAAGAATCACGCATATGAGAAATGGCAAAATATGGCAACCAATCTTTATTTCCTTTTTCACTTTTTATTTTGAGGCTATATAAACCTCACAAAAACATGTAAATTGGGGGAGATACAAAAATATACACGAGAATACACTAATACAAACAAAAATAAAAGCGTAGAATTTTCTTTTTCAACGAAGGTGATTTTCATATTTTATTACATTTATTTTTTGATCTACATTATTTTTTTTACGAATATTAAAAAAGAAAAAGAAAAGAGGATTACTGCTTGAAAAACAAAGGTTTTGTACCTCGGCCACCGTCGGTGGTGGCGCGTATGATGCAGCGTGGGACAGAGGCTCCGAATCGGCGACCAAACTCCAGAAAGTGGAGGAGAGAACATTTGAGCACTTTTTAAGTTTTTTTTAGAAGCTGTTTTTAAAATATATTTTTTTAAACCAAATTTTACTTTTATAGCATAGAGGAAACGGCGTCGTTTTCACTTAACCTAATAAGTGCAAAAGCGACGTCGTTACAAAGGCGAGATGATCCGCGCGTTGACCCGGGGACCGAATAGGATCCGCGTGTTTTCAAAAATGGGAAATTTATCCTTTTAGTCCTCCGCATAATTTCAGTTTTGTAATTAAGTGCATTTTATATCCTTTTATTTATAATTTGACCCCTTTATATCATTTTTATTATTATTTGATCTGGTTTCTTTATTTTTCAAACCTTTTTTTTTTTTTTTTCTTTAAAATTATTATATTATTATATTGAAATATTTTAAATTTTTATTTTAAATTATTTGTATATTAATTTATTAATAATATAAATTTATATATATATTTTATTATCTTTATATTTAATTATTATTATATATATTATTTTACTTGTTTAATAATTTATATATTATTTTTTTATTATGTTATATTTTGTATATTATATATTATTATGTTACATTTATATTATTTCTAAAACTTTATTTTTATAAAATTTATTTATATTATCTAATCTATTTTATTTATATTATTTATTTATAATTAGTGTATTATATATATATATATATTTATTATTTATTATTTTATTTTGCTTAATATTATTATATATTATTTTCATATATTAGTTATTATATTATATATTTTAAAAATTTTATACATTGTATAGTATTATATTATATCATATTTTTATCTTTATAAAATATATTTATATTGAAAAACATGTTTCATTTATATTATTTATATTTTATTTTATTTAAAATCATTATATACTATTCCTTTTATTTATGCATTGTTTACATTGTTTATATCATATAAGTATGTAATTTTATTTATTTATTTTATTTGTTTATTATTAATCTTGCATGAAAATTTTCATATTCATTTAGTAATTTCTATTTTGATATTTATGGTTTTATGTATATATTTTATTCGCCCATATTCTTTTATTTATTTATTTATGATGGCCATTGTATAGTTATTTATTTATTGTTTTATAAATACATTTTTTTGAAAAATTACTATATTAATACAATGTTTTGGTATTTAGAAACTCGGGAAATAGTGCCCTAACGTCTTTGAGTTGCGATTTTCCGTTTGGCTAAATAACTAAATATCCTTTTAACAAGTTTTATAAATCATGAGAGGATTTTGATTACTGAAGGTTTTAAAATATCGTGTCCTAACGTGTTGGATGTGATGTTTATATTCTTTCGAACAAAGAAATCTCAAGTTTTAAATAAAAACCTTATTCTTGGGAATTCAAAGCGTTGTATCCTAACTTATTGGGTGTGATGTTTTGTATCTCAAGGTAAGAATTTTCTAAAATAAAGATGTACCTAGCTTTGAAGTCATGAGATCTTTGTATCCTAAACTTTGGGTGTGGTATTCTTATTTCTTTGAGATAGGTAGTCTTGGTTTATTTTCAAATAAAGGATCTTATTTTAAACTTTTAAATTTCAAACATTTGGACATGATTTTATCGATTCGATTACCAATTTAGGCGTTACAATGGTGCTAACCCTTCCTAAATGCGTAAACCGACTTCCGAACCCATTTTCTTGTTTTTTTTCATAGACCAAAATCAAAATGTTTTAAAATAAAGCGTTTTACAAAGTGACCCAATCACACCTAAGTAAAAGGGATTGGTGCCGACTCCATTTTCGTTTTTAAAAGTCGATCCCCATTTTTCAAAACTCGATTTTAAAATGGTTTTGACATATATATTAACTATTTTAGATTTTGCCATATCGTTTTTTTTTTCATTTTTCTAAAAATTGTTATAATATTCATTAATTGTTTTGAGTAAATTATTTACCTTATATTATTATTATTTTTTATTTTAATTTAATCTTGTGAATAAATTTTTTTTCCTTAATTTTTTCATAGATTCTTTTAAAATTGCTATTATCTACTCTATATTTTTATTTTGATTGTTCATTTTTTTAAAAAAAAATTTGAATCCATTATCTTTGTTTACCTTAACATTATTATTGCTTGTCATTCTTTTACTTAATTGTTTATGTTAGTGCTAATTGTTAATATAATCTGTAACTTTAGTAAATTGCACTTTTTTGTAATAACTTAATGTTACTTTTTTTCAAATCTTTGTTTAAAAATATCTATCTTCTTTAATTACCACATTTTATCCAAAAAATTTTCTTAAATAAGGCAATGTTTTGTGTTTAGAAATTCGGGAAATAGTGCCCTAACGTGTTGAGTTTCGATTTTCTGTTTGACTAAATAACTAAATATCCTTTTAATGAATTTTGTAAATCATGAGATAATTTTGGTTACGAGGGTTTAAAACATCATGTCCTAACGTGCTGGATGTGATGTTTGTATTCTTTCGGAACAAAGGAATCTCAAGTTCCAACTTAAATTGTTCAAGTTTTTAAAGAAATCATGTTTTCAAATCTTTTTGAATTTTCGACATTAGGACAATAACTAATCAATCCGGTACCAATTTTGGGCGTTAAGAGGGTGCTAATCCTTCCTCGTACATAACCGACTCCCGAACCCGTTTTCTTGAATTTCGTAGGCCAAAATCAATATTTTGAAATAAAATGTTTTATAAGGTGATCCAATCACACCTAAGAAAAAAGAGATTGGTGGCGACTCCCGTTTTCGTTTTTAAAGTCGATCCTGTTTTTTTAAAAAAATGGTTTTTTGTGACTTAGCGACTCTGCTGAGGACCAATAAGAAAGTCAAGCCGTAAAATTGATTATTTTTGTCCTTTGTGGGAAATTTGAAAATTCGATTTGAAAATTTGATTTGAAAATTACGATCCTTTTTGTTGCACTTGTTTGTGTCATTGCATATGATTGTTATTTTCTTACGCACATTGCATTGCATGACCGTTGTGAGTCGCACCTTTAAGTGGGAGTGAGAAACTATGCCTTCATGAGGTTTTCACCTCCGCATGGGCTAGTGGATTGCTTAGGGATACATCTGTACCTATGTCTTTGTGAGGTTTTCACTTCCGCATGGCCATAGGAAAATGTATTCCCTGAGGCCGAACTCGGTCCGTATGAGCCTATAATGGGTGAGGATCGAGAATCTCTTGGTTCAGTACCTAAACTTTAGAGCTAAACCACATGTAGAAAACCTAAGGGCTTACCTAGGTAGAACTATGCCAAACCCTAGTGGTCACCCGGATAGGTGCCCTATTTTGTTATTTATTTCTCTTGTGCTAAGCGTGCTCTTTTTGTTTTGATTGCATTGCATTCACATCATAGAAAAGAGGTGTTGATTCAAATTCGATTGCTAAATAGAAGAGTTTGTCATGAGAAAATGGATTTCTTGATAAAGTGGATTATTATACGATCGATCAGAATATGGTCCAAGTAAACACAACGAGAGAAGGCGATAGTCCGTGAAGGAATACAAGATGTTATTGCCCAAGGATTCAAGCTGACAAAGACTATTCGAGAATTACCACGTCTCGGCTTTCTAGAAGAGGCTAACGAGCATTGTGGAAATAAGTGAGCGATGAGTGTGCCCGGATCAAGTAAAAAGAGCTAGTAGAGACATTTATTAGAAAGTTCGCGAGATTGGACCTTAATATCCGGATAAGAAGAAAGGGATCAATGTCTTCGCTTGGAATATAAGGAAAGGCCGTATAAATATAAAGGTCGTATAAATATCCGTTTTATGTAAAGGAATTTGTTTTCTAGAAAAATTGTTCTAATGGAATTGAATTAGAATCAACGCCTCTCTTTCTTTTGCATTCATTCCATGCATCCGCATTGTATTGCATCATTTGCATTAGACTTTTACAAAAGGACCCTAATTTGTTGAAGTTATTTGAGAAAAGAGAGAAAAGAGAAAGTTAATCTGGAAACTAAACATCGTTCACGGTACTCGCGCTAAGGCGAAAGATATGGATCAAAGACTTGAGCAGTTCCAAAGAGACATGTAAGACCAGTGCAAGAGCGGTTGGCAAAGATCCAACAAGATATGAGGAACAAATGATGGAAGCCCAAAGGAATATGGTGGCTCAAATGACTCAACTCTTTGAATGGGGCAATGGACAAGGCAAAGGTCTCATGACTATCTATGGAGAAGATAATAAGGATTATCCTCGGGTTTTACCCCATTGCATGCACAAACACGACTGAAGCATATCCTCGAGAGCCATCTGTTACAATTAGGCCTCAACAAGGTCAGGCGTCTTATTGGGTGCCCATGAATTTCCAAGTTGGCTCGAGAATCTAACCGGGGAGATAACCCTGCTAATCTGTTATCACTGATTTAGATATAGCAAAAGGAAGGGGCGAGAATTGAATTACCAAGGAAGTTAGAGGACCATTGTAGATGGTTAGAAGAAGTTCAAGGCCTTGGAAAAGCGTTGATAATCACCATGGAATTGATGCTAAAGACTTGAGCTTGGTTCCAGATTTGGTGCTTTCTCACAAGTTCAAAATGCGAAATTTGAGAAGTACAATGGGGCGGTACATCCTGAAGCCCATATTACCATGTTACGTAGGCGGATGAGTGGGTATGTTAATAACGATCAATTGTTGATCTATTGTTCCAAGATAGCTTGGTGGGGCGGCGTCCAGGTGGTACAACCAATTGAGCCGTGCTAGGATTAATTCTTGGAGAGACCTAGCACAAGCATTTATGAAACAATACAATCATGTGATAGACATGGCGCTTTGTGAGAATCACCTTGCAAAACATGGAGAAGAAATCGAATGAAAGCTTCAAGCGGTATGCACAAATATGGAGGAAGTTGCCATGCAAGTTCGGTAGCCACTTTTGAAAAGGAAACCATGATGCTTTTCATCAATACTCTAAAGCCCCATTCATTAACCATATGTTGGGAAATGCCACCATAAGCTTTTCGGGTATTGTAATGTGCGGTGAGATGATTGAAAATGCGGTAAGGAGTGGGAGGATAGACACGGGAGAAAGCGCCAAAAGATCAGTCCCAAGAAACAAGGAAAATGAAGTGAGTATCCTGAGCATGCATCCCAAATCAGTCACCGTAGGCCATCAGAAAGGGTGTAACCACTAGTTATCAAGGCTCTTCAAGCGAGAATCTAATTTGAGGCCAAATGCGAGAAGGCTTGATTCACATCCATCCCGATGACATATAAAGAGTCATATCGAGAATCTTTTTGATGTGCATGTGGTGTCTCAGTCTACTCGGAACCCGTGCAACCTCTATTCCCAAAATGGTATAACGAGAATGCCCAATCGAGTACCATGCGAGAATAACAGTCACTCAATTGAAAACTATACTACGTTTAAAAAGTTGGTCGAAAGGTTCATTAAAATGAGAATCGTGAAGTTCGACGTTTCATCGAACTGATCACTTTGTGAGGCGATAAATGCGATAAGCGAAGGAGGAGAAAAGAAAGTTGCGACTCCTTGAAGAAGTCAAAAGCGAAGAGGGAACCGAGGGCAAGTTTCCAAGCCTTTACATACTTGGGAGTGTTTTGAATAATGGGATTGTGGAAGAGATCCACTGTATTTTTAGAGCTAATCTAGAGTAATATTCAAAACAAACTTGTTGCCTTAAGCCTAGAGGCAATAAGAACCCTTTTGTGAAATAGGCTTGTGTAAGAATTTTTATTTCAATAAAATGCATATTTTTAAACAAATATTCTTTTATTCTTTCCATGTATAGATTCTTTTATTTTTGGGGACTTTCTTTCAAATATTCTTTTATTATTCATTCATGATCATATCATACAAATAATCATTCTTTGATCATTTATTCTTTGGAATCTTCCTTGAACCTACAATAGGTCTCCGGATATCAACGATGTGAGCAACGTTTGCTCTGCTCTGACTCGAGTCTCCTTTCGAGTAAGATATGTGTCTAGAGGATCTCGGGGCTTTGAAGATGACAGCAGATTGTAACCTATCTTACGATTTGTTAAGAATGGTAGAACAAGATGAAAAAGCAGATCCTACTCTACAAAGGGTCAGTGGATATTATGAGCCTAGAAAATGGGTGAAGATTGTATCCTAGCTCATCACAGAAATAAGGCGAGACATCATTGAGTTATTTTCAAGAATTCAAAGATGTTTTTGCACGATCATATTAGGACATGCAGGCTACTAAGCCGCGGGCTAAACATGAGGATCGGGCCTTTGTTGGTCTACCATGGAAGGGGATTGTATCGGTTATCACAGTAAATCTTGAATTGAAGAAGACGAGGTTTATGTGACTCCTCCATTTTCTTCACAAACTTTACTATCACGTAGAGGCATGGATGTTATGGGGCCGATCTCGTCAAAAGCTTCTAGTTGACATTGAATGTTGCTTCATATGCCAATGTTACAAAGTCGATAGCCATCAAATTCTTAAAAAAAGAGAGAGATCAGTGCTTGACACAAAGAGTGCTAAAAGGACAATGTTAAAAGTTTGGAAGTTTGTTCAAAGATCGAGCGCCATATCACGGTCAAGTAAGAAAGGCAAAAAAAAAAGATCATGGGAAAGAGGGAGTGAGACTTGTAAAAATTGACATAAAGAAGTTACCATTTACCCTCTATCTTATCGAGCGTCGGCTAGAACCTTCATTTGGGCAACACATTTCTCATCGGAATAGAAGCAGTTTTCCAATTGAACCTAATCGAAGGAAAAAGGTTAAAAGCTATCATGTCACGGCGGATGATGCAAGATTACGACAAAAAGGTTTATCTAGAGAATTCCATAAGGGAAACGATGTTGGATTTCGAGGAGAAAGCGGATGCCAAGCGGGAAGGACCTTATGTAGTAAAAAGCGTGCATTCTAGAGGAGCATTGATATTGGCCGAGGAGCGGATGGCGAAGACTTGCCCAATTTGGAAAATTGAGTTCGATCAAGAACTATTTTACCCGAAAAGGAAAGGCCAAGGTGAAAGCTTTGCAAAGGCGCATTGAGATCAAAAAAAAAAGGAAGAGAGGCCAAAGCGAAAACCCGCAAAGGGCGCTTTGAGACCAAAGGGTTTAGTAGAAAACCCAAAAAGGGCGACTCAAATTTTGATCAAAGATAGGGTATGGTAGTCTTGCTATGCACGGATTAACAATAAGGAAGTATGCTACGTCTTGGGGCATTGACAAAGTACTCTAGATCCTCTAAACACGTATTGAGCTCAAAATGGTCCTCAAGAGTTTGTATAGAGAAGCTCGAAAGTGCGATATCTCACAGGGCACCTAGCTTCTATCTTACCCATTTTGAATTTGCTATGTTTGATTATTTTATTCTTTTCAAGATACACCCCCCAATCAATTTTCTTTTATGGCCTTGGATATCTTTGATTACTTTATTCTTTTCAAGATACACCCCAATCAATTTTCTTTTATTGCCTTGGTTATCTATGATTAACTTATTTGTTTGAGCTATGCTCACGATTAATTTTCTTCTTGTCCATTGTTGTGATCTTTTCAAGCGTTTTATATTGAAATAATGATTAATGGACTAATAATACTTTCATAAAAGGAGTTTCGCATATTACTCTGGAAGCTTTTAAATAGTATAGGAACCTGAAACAGGACTATTGTTTAGAACTCACCAAGCTTAAGGGTCGAAAATATTGAAAGATAATTATCTCTTGATTTTTATTGGATAAGACATTTAAATCGGTGATACCATCTCGACCAATGACGAGCAATGTCAACCCAAGTGTAAAAGGGGATCATTATCGGGAAAAGAAAAATGATACCCTGCATTCATGCAAATTTTAAGCACATACATCTGGTCATTACATCCAGGGAATGGTGTAGCAGATCAAATTGATTGAAGACAATACAAATTCTATACCTGCAGTGGTAACAGGGGAGGAATGGAAGAAACCAAATGTTATTCCCTAAAGTTGCAGTGGGAGGTACAAACTTTATGTCCCAAGGTTCAAGTGGAGTGGACTCGGAGAATTATCATGGGGCAAATTATTTGAGAAGAATATAATTGATACTTGAGAGAGGAGCGAGGATGAAGAACAAATGAGTGATAACACCTTAAGTAGGAATTATGCTCATAACATTTACTGCATTCATATATCATAAGCGCGTCTAATTAGGAGCATTTGATTCATTTCGATCGAGGCATCTTAATCATTCGACATAAGCATATACTCATTCTACTGAGTTATGTCCTCTGTAAAGACAATGTAGTAAGGTAGATTGAAGCTTTTCGCTTGCCTCCTAAAGATTACAATGAGCGAACTAAAGACATCGAGATCTTATCTTCCGAAGTTGCGGTGAAGCGGATCGAATATATTAGCCTGTCTCCACGAGTTTCTGTGAGCGGCATGAAGGCAGCAGATCTTATCTTTTTGAAGTTGCGAGAAGCAGATCGAAGATATTAGCCTACCTCCCACAAGTTGCTGTGAGCGGATCAAGGCAATGAGATCTTATCTCCACGAAGTTGTAGGAAGCGGATCGAAGATATTAGCTTGCCTCCACAAGAGTTGAAAGCAAGCAGACTAAAGACAATGAGATCTTATCTTCCCGAAGATTCTGAGGAAGTAGGATCGAAGACAGCGAGATCTTATCTTCACGAAGTTGCGAGGAAGCGGATCGAAGATATTAGCCTGCCCCACAGAATTCTGATGGAAGCGGTGTGGCCAGATCTTATCTTCCACGAAGTTCTGCCAATTGAAGATATTAGCTTTGCCTCCCACGAGTTTGCAGTGAAGCGGTGAAGGCAATGAGATCTTATCTTCACGAAGTTGCAGGAAGCGAGATCAAAGATATTAACTTTGCCTCCTGAAATTCTGTGGAGCGGGCCAAGACAATAGATCTTATCTTCCCCGAAGTTACAAAAAGTAGATCGAAGATATTGCTTTGTCTCCACGAGTTTGCGTGAGCTGAAGCAGAAAACAGTAGATCTTATCTTCCTGAAGTTGCGAGAAGCGGTGTGAAGATATTAGCTCGCCTCCACGAAGTTGTAGCGGAGCGGGCCCAGAGACAACAGATCTTATCTTCACGAAGTTGTAGGAAGCGGATCGAAGATATTAGCTTGCCTCCCGAGTTTGTAGCGGAGCGGATGAAAATAGCATGAGATCTTGTCTTCACAGAATATTGCGGTGAAGCAAGATCAAAGATACTAATTCACTTTCTGAAATTCTGATAGGATGGATTAAATCTACAAGAGCGAGTCTTATCTCCCTGGTTCTGATGAGAATAAGATTAAAGCTACTGATTCAATCTCCTTGAAATTCTGATTGGGTTAGAGACTACTTGAAGAAGATGAGGATCAAGAAGTTAAGGCTCGACAAGACCGGGCAAAATTAGTCTTTTATAGTCTTTGCTCCATTCGTTTACGACAATGAGCAAAGAGGGCGGCTTTAATAGGCCAATTTAGCTTGGAGCCCATACAAAAATAATAAACCCAAAATAATAAAACAAAGTCCAAGTCGATCAAAATATATCATTTGGCCCGATCGGAATGGCCCATTACTTGAAAAGATTGAAGGTCCATCTACAAGCTTGACGTATATGGAAACACAATCTTCAAGGATATGCAATCTTAGATATGATATGCAAATCTTAGATATGATATGCAATCCTAGAAGATATGATATGCAATCTTAGATATGATATGCAAATCTTAGATATGATATGCAATCCTAGAAGATATGGATGCAATCTTAGAAGATATGATTTTGCAATCTTAGAGATTTAATTTGTAGATACCTTTTAATCTTAGCCGTTGATGTAATTGATGATGCATGCCGTTGGATTTTGGGAGGCTCAACTATAAATAGAGGCCTCTCCCTTCATTATAAAGAACTTGAATTTTGAGTAATAAAAATTCTTGAGAGCATTCACTCAAATTTCTCTCTCTTTTACGTTCTTATTTTACGTGGCTTGTTCCTATTTTTGTTCTTCGCTCATCTTCGTTTCTTTTTAGTTGCTTCCTGTTCGAGTTAGATTTTGGTGGAGGAATTTTATTGAGTCCACATATTGCGGAGTTAGGTTGACTTATGCGCGTTTTTAACTTTTTTTATTTATCCATTTAATTGCTTAATCATTATTTATTCATTTATTTTAATTATTTTAAACTTGTTTTTCTTTTTGCTTTTCCTATTTACGTTAAATTGTTTTATCATATATATTATTATTTTTATTTGTTATATATTATCTATATATTATATATTATTTAACTTTAATCATATTATGTATTATTTGAAATTTTGTATGTTGTACATCATCTAAATTTTTTTATTATTAAGGCAAAATTTTTCATATATTGTTTATTTAAAATATGTATATTATCTATTTTTAAATGGTATATTATATACTTATTATAAGTTATCCCTTATACATTTTTATTCAAAGTTTTTATATTATTTATTTAAAATATATATATTTATTTTATTATGTATATATTAACTATTTTAGATTTTGCCATATCGTTTTTTTTTATTTCATTTTTCTAAAAATTGTTATAATATTTATTAATTGTTTTGAGTATATTATTTACCTTATATTATTATTATTTTTTATTTGAATTTAATCTTGTGAATAATTTTTTTTTCTTAATTTTTTCATAGATTCTTTTAAAATTGCTATTATCTACTCTATATTTTTTATTTTGATTGTTCATTTTTTTAAAAAAATTTTGAATCCATTATCTTTGTTTACCTTAACATTATTATTGCTTGTCATTCTTTTACTTAATTGTTTATGTTAGTGCTATATAATCTGTAACTTTAGTAAATTGCACTTTTTTATAATAACTTAATGTTACTTTTTTTCAAATCTTTGTTTAAAAATATCTATCTTCTTTAATTACCACATTTTATCAAAAGTTTTTTCTTAAATAAGGCAATGTTTTGTGTTTAGAAATTCGGGAAATAGTGCCTTAACGTCTTTGGGTTTCGATTTTCCGTTTGACTAAATAACTAAATATCCTTTTAATGAATTTTGTAAATCATGAGATGATTTTGGTTACGAGGGTTTAAAACATCATGTCCTAACGTCTTTGGATGTGATGTTTGTATTCTTCGGAACAAAGGAATCTCAAGTTCCAACTCAAATTGTTCAAGTTTTTAAAGAAATCATGTTTTCAAATTTTTTCAAATTTTCGACATTAAGACAATAACTAATCAATCCGGTACCAATTTTGGGCGTTACGAGGGTGCTAATCCTTCCTAAATGACGTAACCCGACTCGAACCCGTTTTCTTGAATTTCAGTAGGCCAAAATCAATATTTTGAAATAAAACGTTTTATAAGGTGATCCAATCACACCTAAGCAAAAAGGAATTGGTGGCGACTCCCGTTTTCGTTTTTTTTTAAATCGATCCCTGTTTTTTCAAAAAAAAAATGGTTTCGACATCCGGTACATCAAAAACTCTTTCGTCTTGTCAAATTTTAAAGGGTTAATTGCGGTTCTTGATCGGTTGTCTTCTTTTGAGTTTCTTAAAAAATAAATAATTCGTCCAAGTAAAAAATAAATAACAGAAATGTGGTTTCTACGGATATACGAATAAAAGTTAATATAAAAAAGAAAATTTGTGTGGGAGATTGGTGTTTTTTTTTAGATATTGGGATTCCACGTAAAAATTAAAATTTCTCTACCCTTCAATAAATTATACACTAACTGAACTCCGGATTGAGGAAGGACTTGACTTTCTTTTACCAAACCTAGCAATTAATCTCCATCTCCTTCACCTACTATTCAAAGTTACTTTAACTAAAGTTGATGGCTTCAATATCTGGTAATTTATAAGCAATTTTATTGACCAAACATCTCTTTTCAATTAAGAAAATATTACCATCCAAAATTTCAACTGAAACACATCCTTTTAGGAGTTATGAGAAGTAAGCCAATTAAACTTTAGTAGTTCTTGCCTTTGATCTAATCTTCTTGTTACATATGCTGGGAAAATTATAAAGCAATAGTATAGTTGGATCTCAAGTATTTCTACTTTCTTTCTGCCTTTTGATTTTGTGCTATGTTATCTATAAAGAAATGCATATATTTGAAATAATGGAGGCTAAAAGCCAGCCATGGTGCTATTAAAAAACGAAGAAAGAAGATCTTGTTAATTGATTCGAAGAAGACTTGGTTTGTTAAAACAAATATGAAAAATTAATTGAAAATTGGATTATCCAAGCCAAAGAAAATCTCAAGATAAGCTATCACTGAAGTTACGCAACTTTGTTTGATTCATTACCCTGCAATCTCAATAGCAGGTTAATGGATTTGGAAAGGATTTGTTCAAGTTAATCTAGAGAGAAAACTCGAGAGTAACTAACGTTGACGACAAAACTCAGTGTATAATTATGTAGTCCACATCTCAATAATTTATTGGAGGCACAAACATGAGGCAAGGGAATTTTGTTCGAGTAGACGTGTGCAAATTTTTAGTTGACATGAATCAAGCAACACCGTTTCGGAGACTAAAAATTTTAAGGTAAACTATACCAAGGTCACTAAACTATTATTAAATTTACATTTAGGTCACTTAACTTCAAAAAGTTAAAAAATGGTCACTAAACTATTCGAAAGTTTTCATTTAAGTCACTAAGTCATTAAACTTCGTTTGTTGTATGGTTGTCTTTTCATACCGCCTCCATCCTTCCCCTTTTCTCTACACTTTAGTTTTTCATGAAACAACTTTGAACATTATGAACACCGTGAACTAAAATCCAAACGACTTTTTTTCTCGATCTCCAACATTGGTCGTTAGGTCGACTTGGATCTAAGGTATGTTCTTCTACTCGTCAACGCGTATTGATCCAACGCACTGCGATCATCGAATTGTCACTTGAGCTAGAGCACGATCATGGGTCGGACCACCCACCTAGCCTCGAAGGCGCCGCTTTTGAAAAGTGCGAGGGTAAAAATAAGGTATGTTTTCTAAACGGGCGGGCCTTGGGTAAGATTTTTTGCAGGGCCCCCAATCCTGGCTAAAAAAATTTTTGTTCTTTGTTTTGCTCTTTGTTTTACTATTGTTTGTTATCATTTTGCTATTATATTGCTACTATTTTGTTGTTATCGTTTGGATATTGTTTAACTTTTATTTTATTGTTAATTTTGCTACTATTTTAGAGGCATTTGCTTGCTAAGTTGCAACTATCTTAGTGTTATTTAAGTATAAAAGGTTTTTAATGTATTTTCAATTTGTTGGAAAACATTTATTTTAATATTCTCGATTATCAACAAATGATGAAACTCACATAAAGAAACAAATCATTTTTCTTATTTTGATTAGCATAAGTCATTAGCCCGCTTATACGTAATTGAGTAGTAACTATCATATGAGTAATAACTACCTAGCTAACAATCGGGCTTGACTTGACTTGACTAACTACTAACATACTAACTAACTTGACAAACCGGTTAAGCGCTAGTTGTTATCTAACATCCTCCTACTTTTTTTTTTCAAAATCGAGTAAGAGCTATAACACTTAATTGATCTCTAAAGCGTTGAAAGCTCCCAAACAGACAAAGGCTTAGTAAGAATGTCCACAACCCGATCATTCCACAGTACAAAGTTAACATGTAGTTGACTACGTAACACTCTATCCACTAACAAAGTGCAATTCAATCTCAATATACTTGGCTCGAGAGCATGAAGAACTTGATTTCTGCAGCAAAGTGAGACAACACTCACATTATCACACCAAATTGTTGGCACTCCAAAGAGACATAACTCCAATTTCTATAAGCAAAGATTGAAACCAAGCAAGCTCGAAGTGGCATTGGATAGACTTCGATATTCACTCATTTGTAGAATGAGACACAACGATCCGACTTTTTAGAGGGCCAACCAACAAGACTAGCTCTAAAATACACCACAAGAAACCAAATGTTGATTTCTATCCTCCAATGAACTTGCCCAATTTTTGCATCGAGAAAAGCCACGTCAAAGGTAATCACAGATGGTTGAAACTTTAGCCCAAAATCGTGAGTGCCTTTAACATATCTTAGTATCATCTTTACCGCACACCAATGCTCATCATGAGGAGAGTGCATATCTTGACCGACCTTGTTGACAAAGAAGGAAATGTCCAGTCGAGTTAAGTACAGAATCTGCAATCCGCCCATAATCTGGTCGATACAAAGTTCCATCCGAGCGATACCTTGGTTCCGAATGAAGTGAAGACAATGTAGGTATACAAACCATTGGAGTAGCCACTAGCTTAGCATTGTTCATGTTTTCCCATTACAACAACTCACGAACATAAATCATTTGTGATACATGCATGCCACTCACTCTCCTGTTGACTTCAAGACCAAGGAAATAATGAAGATCCCAAGATCCTTAAAAGAAAGCTGCTGATGCAACGCTTGAATCATATGATTATATCTATTTCTTGGGCTCTGTGACAAGTATATCATCAACATACACAAGCAAAAACACACATCCAGTTGAGGTTTTCTTAAAAATAAAGAGGAATCGACTTTACAACTTTAAAATCCCAATGCATCGGTCAAAAGTTCTTAAGTGTATCAAACCAAACACGAAGGGCTTGCTTAAGTCCATATAGTAATTTTTTTTAGGTTACACACTAGAAGATACCTTTGTAATCACAAACCTCAAAACCTAGGGAGGTTGCTTCATATACACTTCTTCAAGTAGCTTGCCATTTAAGAAGGCATTGTTCATATCTATTTGGCGAATTTTCCATTCTTTGAGACATTACTCTGACCCAAGCACCATGCCGAAACAGTGTTGGCTTTAACAATGGCCCAAGGTTTCATGTTAATTTGAACCAGCAGTTTGAGAAAAACCTTGTGCCACCAATCGAGCTTTATTCTAGCAACACTCCCATCCGGATTCCTCTTTATTTTACACAACCATTTACATCCTACTAAATTTTGATACTCTACAGAGAGGTGTACCAACTCCCATGTACCATTCTTGATTAAAGCTCAAAGACTATCATCATCAACACTTTTGCCATGAAAGGATCATCATGGCTTCATAAACACTCTTAGGTTCAATCATACTTAATTCAAGTAACATAGATCTTAGGCTTGAACACTCCCACCTACTTCTTATGACCATGGGATGTACGTTATTAAGCAAAAATTTCAGTAATATCAACGGGACTACAACATGCTCATGATTCAACATTTGCAACTTTCTCGGGTAAGAGACTAGACTCGATGTCGAGGTCTAATCTGTATAATCAAGTTCCACAGATTGAAACTTCTCACCAGAGAGGAGAGGAACTACCAACCTCAACAAATGAGATGAGTTGTCAATTATAACACTTGGTGACCGAACAAGCACAGCAAGAGAGGGCTAGTGTCAAGGTGACTCAACAAACTTGAACATATTTAGATACTAACTTTTGAAAGGAAACTAATCCTTAGAAAACTTCACATGTCATGAGATGTAGACTCTTCCACGATGATCCACACATTTATACTCCTTTATAGTTGTCAAGATACCCTAAGAATACACATGGAGGAGGCGACCTAAGCAGCTTTATGATTGTTATAAGGCCTCGTGAAATGATAACATCTCCAGCATCCAAACACTTTAAGAGATTGCGATTTGGTTTTTACCAAACAACCTCATGATAGGAGTAAGTCATCCTAGTGCTTTTGTAGGCAAACAATTCATGAGAGACAACTGCTATGGCAAAGGCATCACCCAATATGACAAAGGAAGTGAGGCCTCGAGTTAAAAACACCAATCCAGCCTCAACAATTTGACAATGTCTACGTTCTACCAGTCCATTCTGCTCAAAAGTGTGTGGACAAGAAATCCTATCTTTGAATGCCAAAGCTTTGAAGGTGTGGAATAAAGCTCCTAAACTCACTCTCCATCATCCCATTCAACTTGCTTAATTTTGCATCCCAGCTGCAACTCAACTTGTTTTTAAACACAAGGAATGCAAACAAAGCATCAGACTTCTTAGTCAAGGAATAAATCCATGTATGACGAGCAAAAGCATCAACAAAGAAATGTAATATTGTTTTCCATCTAAAAGCGGTGGGTGCAGGACCCCAAAGATCAAGAACAATTAACTCAAGAGGTTCAAGATACATTGTTTGAGACAAAGAGAATGGCAACTTGTGAGATTTTGCCCAACTCACAAGCAC